>PVKE010001202.1:85210-107237 GCA_004027555.1 Craseonycteris thonglongyai | reverse complement strand
TGCATAGTTATTTCTATTTTACTTTTTGACAGATAGAGAGAGAGACAGAGACAGAGACAGTTAGAGAACCGAACTGTGGGAACTCCCCAGTTCAGCACGTGGGTCCTGCCTGGGCCGGAGCCGGGATTCGATCCTCGGTCCTCATGGCCTCAAAGCGAGCGCTCAACCCGCTGAGCCGTCCCGGCTTTCCCCTGAAAATGTCTTATTAAGCGAAATAAGTCAGACTGAAAGAATCAAGAAACATATTACCTCACTTATAGGTGGAATACAAAACTAAAAGTAACAGAAACAAAAACTCAGGGGAACAGTCATTACCTGAGGGTTAAGGGGAAGGTGGGTGGGAGAGCTGGGAGGGGGGGTATGGGGAGGGGGCATCAAATATATGGTGATGGAAAGAGCTGATTCTGGGTGATAAGCACATAATGTAATGCAAAGAAATGTAATGTAGAATTGTACACCTAGAAACAATGTAATTGTTATCAACCAATGTCACCCCAATAAATTTAACAATTAAAAAATAAAAAGAAGGGAAGCCAGGATAGCTCAGTGGGTTAAGCGCTCACTTTGCAGCCCCGGGAACCAAGGATCAAATCCCGGCCCCAGCCTTTGCGGACCCATATGCTGAACTGGGGAGTGCCCCCAGTTCGGTTCTCCCCTGGGTGAGACCCTGGCCCAGTTCCTGCCCTGTGCAGCCCTGCGCCCACCTGTGGAATGAAACTGTGGAAAAACCAATGATGTGCAACTATGGAGACTGTTCTGGGCCCATCCCCTTCTCTCTGTCTCTGTATCTCTCTCTCTCTCTCTCTCTCTCTCTCTCTGTCAAAAACAATAAAAATAAATCTTAAAAAAAATGAGGGACCTGGGGATGCCGGAATGGCTCAGCATGTTGAGCACTTGCCTTGCTCAACATGCTCAAGCTGTATGCATGCTTCCCACGTGGGAGGCTCCTGATTCGTTTTCCACCTCGCCCAGCCCCACATCCACCTGTAGAATGAAGCTATGTCACAGTTAATGGTGTACAGCTGTGGAGATTGCTCTGGGCCCTCCCCCGTCTTTCTCTCTCCCTGTCAAACAAAATAAATCTTTAAAATAAAATAAAAATTTTTTTTCAAAGGAGGGGCCCAAGCAAATATGACCCATTTCCCATCATTGCTCGTCTCTACCCATCCTTAGACTCACTAAGGCTATTTGGGATTATGGAATACTGTCTTAAGTGTTACAAATACAGATAATGGGGAAGAAAAGAAAAAGAATGTTGTTTCTAACATGACACATGAATCTGATTTTCACATGTTCCTTTTTTATTTTTTCTCTTGCAGTTGTTATAGTTGTGAAATACCGTACTTGATTTGATGATGGAGATCTTCATTAAACAAAATCTGGGACAATAATAAAAGATTGCTGCATAATTTAAATAAAACCCATGTATATAACTTTCAAAACTTATTTTTCAAGAAACTAAGAGGCAGGTATCACTTCAAATTGGAGCACTGTAAATTGCCATTGTTTCCCTTCTAGCAAGATATGCTTTTTAATAATTATGTTTAAGGCAAAGACAGCCAGCTTCTATTTTGCCATTTTCCAAGGATCTAATTTGAAACTAGATACTTGCCAGTTCATTATTTGTGTCTCTAGTGAAACACTGATAACACTGTTTTGTCCTGTTACTTTAAGGGTATCAGGACTTGCATTCTTGCGGTAAGGTGGTGGGGCAGGGGGCAGGAAGCCTGTGCCGGATCATTATGCTAAGAGAGACGCATAACCATTCTGTCAGTATTTGCAAGATTATTCTCTTTACAATTGCTTTGCAAGTCATTTCCACATGTTTATGGTGTAACAAAAATCATGTTGTAAATGTTGCTGCCCTCAGCTATAACTAAAAACATTCCAGTAAACCTATTTTTGATTGAGGGAATGTGTAGTAATTTTTTGGCATTGGAATTATGGAAATGGGAAATGTAAACACTGTGAAAAGCGTAGTACGGCATCATAGAACTGGAGATAATAAATTACTGGAGAACATCACTGGAGTTTTTGAAAATCACCATCTAGCCACAAGCCATGGTCCAGTCTCTTTTCAATTAGCCTCGGATGAGAAGGGACCAGTCCTAATATGAGCAATGAAATCCACAGGTAGAAGACTCAATCTCCAATTTTATTTTCACCAATAGTTTGCCTCTCTCTTTAACTTCAACTAACCATTGTACCAGAAGTGCTAAAAGTAGCAAAAGCATCTGCTTTGAATTTGCTTTTCTGCATTCCCTGCTCATCTCCTGAGAGATGTACCGTATTTTCCGGCCTATAAGACGACCCCCTAATTTTACAGTTAAAACATAGGTTTAGGCCTATATTCGCTGTATAAGACTACCCACCACTTCCGAGGCTATAGTCTTACACAGCGAATATAGGCCTAAACCTATGTTTTAACTGTAAAATTAGGGGGTCGTCTTATACGTCCAGTTGTCTTATACGCCGGAAAATACGGTATGTTGTACAATCAAGCATCATCAAATTAGCCAACAGTGGTGAATGTAAAAAACCTGGGTAATCACCAGTCCCAGCCATTAACCAAATGCTAGAAACCGTTTGTCTCAGTCTGTTTTCATAACAATATACGCATTGTTAACTTTAAAATGTGCCAATCTCCTTGTGTTTAAAAAGTCAGAGTAAAAATACAGTCCTTGTGTGTTGAGGAAGCTTTTGTAATGAAATGGAGGTTCTGCAGCAGCCTGTGCATGTAGACATCTTGACATAAAAGATAACTAAATTTGAAATAAGGCTAATAGAAAAAAAAAAACAAAGCAGTATTTAAGTAGGGGGGAAATGATCCTGGGTAGGTGGTATTTCTTTTGTAATTTTAATTCAAAATATATGAAACAATCTTTTTAATTCTATGGAATTAGCACTAAGGTGGTTTAGAATGGAAAGAAATGTGAAGGGAGGAAGGCATTTAAGAGATATGCAAGACAGCTGCAAGTTATGAAAATCTAAATATAATTGGTAAATTTGATAGTTCACTAAGAACGTTTAAAAAGAGATAACGGTCTTACATACTGTGGAATGTTGTCTTTGATCTCTCCCCTCTTTGTAAATGTCAATTAATGTAAGTAAACGTAATAAATGCTAAATATTTTGACAAAATAGGATACCCAGGAAAATTAGTATTTTTAGGGTTTCAGTTGCTAATATAGTTCAGGAATGGAGATGTTTTAACTGAGTGGACAGAATCAGTCCTGACGTATGTATGGATATTGTTTTGAGGGGGTGGGGGTTGGAACCAGAGTCATCAGTAGCTAATTTTCCATTAGTTGGTGTAGAAATCTGGTTTCTCTGTGTAACCTGTCAGTGAAGTTGAGGATTATTTCTCAAAAAGAATCCATATTTCCAATGTTTCTTTTAATAAAGTATGCTACTTTTAAAGAAATATAAAAAATAAAATTATTTTTAAAAATGTTAACCATAAACAATAAAGGAAATATTTATACGACAATATTGTGTGTACGTAGCTCTGTATTTATGTTGTTGCTGAAGACTGGCAATGGACATGTCACCCTGTTAGAGTTTGTACTGGTGATGGCTTGGCTTATCATGTCATCTTTCTTGGTCTTAATTAATCCTGTGACCCTTAAAATGGCTGGCATGTTTGTGACTTTATTGTGGTAACCTTGGAGACAGGAAGTTTCTTAAAATCAAAAACAGAAGGAAAATATGTTGTTCAAATTAATGCCAGGCCTACTTCCCTCCCCTCCCTTAATCATTCTTCTTTTCATTCAGCTCAGATCATCCCGCACCTGAAAAATGAAGTTTTATCACCATCAAAACTATCATTATTTAACAATGAAGATTAACAGAAAAATTGAAGTGGCTTTGTAAATACTAGTTAATACCCAGTGAAGTCAGGTCACTATTTTTATAATGCCTGAAACATACCCTCTCTGTGATTTATATATAATTACTAAAGCCTGTTGCTCTGCAGCAATTCTGTGATTATAAAACTGATTAATTGGCTGTCCCCTCTGATTGTAACCCAGTGATAATACCTGGGGTCCTTTGCCTCCTCTCCCCTGATGAAACTTGCTGAAAATTACCCTCCAATTTTATAAACTTGGGGAATTCTTGATTAAAGGAAAGTTCAATATTGAAAATGGAACATTATCTGAAATGGAGGGAGGATAATCAGTATACATCAGACATAAAAATGCCTGGTGTATGCTCCCCTGCGGATTACTTATTATAGTGCAACCCCTTTGCTTTAGAAAATTATAACTTCAGCAGTTATTACTGGCATCTTTCAACTCTGTGCAGTATGTGGGTGTCCTGAAAAGGGTTATGCATGTACAAACTGAGGGCACAAATAAAAAGAAATTGACATTTCTCATTGTCAGTAAACGTAAACATGCTGATGCTCTGTCCGCCTTGCCGCCCACGCTGACTCTTCTCTACATCTGTGTGTGTGCACTACAATTAGAAAATACGCAGGAAGCTGGTGAGAGTGCCATTAGAGCATGTCCTTCGTCGCACTGAGTGGGAGGATGACTAAGTCAAGGGTAGTGGTTCTGTTTTATTAGTCTGATTTTGTTTTCACATGGAAATGTGATTGAGTCCATTTTGTTTTTCTGTGAGTGGGGAGCAAGCACATGAATCAATGGAAAGCATTTCTGCATTCGTTTTAGCATGCACTGCAGTGCCAATACTTGTACAGGAAATTGCCATACAGCAGTGTAAAAACACCGAGGCCTAGGAGCGGAAAGGGGCCCTACTTCCCACACTGTCTGCTGTTTTTCCCATGTTGTAGACAAATGGAGTCATTCCTTAGATGGATGTCAGGTTTGGGCCTTCTTTATAAGCTTCGAGTTGGTCTTGCTCTGACTTTTTATGAAAATCAAGTAAGTGATAGGAGACACAAACTTCTGGCTCCTGTTTTTTCCTAAGAAGCTGCTTGGAACAATTCAGTAGGAATTGAACAACCCAATTTAGGAGCGTAGAGGCCAGCCACACCTCCGAGTTCACAGCAACCTGCACAGCCTGTTTACCTGGCAGGTGCTGGACGACCGGGCCCCACAAATCAGTGTGCTGCTAGAGTGTGAGCGACAGTCACTTCTACTCCTCACTGCAGAGGTGACATGACTGGCACAAGAATGGGGCTTGGCCTTCACCAAAAGACAGAACGCTTGTATAAGAATTGGGTATAGAAAAATTCTGATGCTACAGTATTCCATTAGGTTCTTTTCATTTGAAGAGGTCTTGAAATCAAATCATCTATTAAATATTTTAAGGCTACCAGGTAAATGGCCTAAATTAAAGATTATAGTCAGTAAAATGTCCAAAATCAAACTGAAAGTCAAGAACTTGATTTTATGCCTTGGATATGTGCGAAATCCTACACTCCTTTAACCACTCTGACAAGTGCCTTTGATGTTTTAACATGTCTGGTGGTGTTGCAGAAGACCGTTGACCGACGAAACTCAAGCGGCACACCGAGATCAGGGAGAACACGGCTTTATTACGCCGGCGCGCACAATAGGATAATTCCCAAAGATGGCCCCGACTGACGGGGCACTTTTACTTTACCAGCGCTGTAGTTTAGTCCTTGTGTTCATATCAGATATGTATTTGTAGCCCCTTCAGAGTAAACAGTAAAAATTTCATAGAAAACAAAATTAAACACTTCGGCTTATTCAATATGTGTGACCTGTTGCTTTAACTTCATAGCTTATTACAAATAACATCTGGCGAATCACCCTGATTTAATCCATTCCAGTATGCCAATAAAGTACATAGAGGAAAAATAATAGAAAGGAAAAATATTCTGTCACCAAAATCCACACCCAGTGCACAAACTATTGACAGAATCTAAGAGGAATTGCTCAGTAAAATCACTGAGTCTCAATTGTGGAAAAAACTGGTGCAATACTTGTGCTTTACCTCAGTGACATCTGCTTGAAAGAGAGGAAGGCAGATGAAGTTATCTAGACTTGTGTCCCAGTTGGAAAACCCTGTCGCTCCCCTACATGGTGCTGCTCTTACAGGCAACCACAGGGTGTTCATTGTCCTCACCCTCCAAGCACCCACCCACTACATTTGTCTTTTTAATACACCAAAAGGGTGTGGGAGGGAATGATACTGGGGGCTCATTATGCCCTGAGATACATAGTGAGACAGGATAGTTAATAAGTTAGGTAGTTGGAAAGTCCTCGGTAGCCATAGCGACCTTATGAAAATTAAAATACAGTGAGCACAAACTCCAGGCCAGCTAGACATTAGCAAGATACTGGTGCCAACCTTCCCTCGGCTTCAAGCTCCTCCCCCAGGTGGAACAGACTCATGCTCCTATAGGAAGTAAACTTGCAGGAATGTTTCTAGATTGTTTTAATATCCTTTAAAACTGAGACAATAGAGCAAATCCTAAAAGGTAAAGATTAACATACAGGCTCTAATACCTGTACCCCAGCACGTAAATGTAACCTATATAAGTAGCTTTAGTCTTAGTTGTGGGCGTTCCACTTTCGAGGGCCCCTCTCATTAGAGATCTGTCTTTCCTTTCAATAAACTTCACTGCTTCACCCTTCCACTTGGGTCTAAATCATTCTTCGAGGGCGTGAGCCTATGAACTCTGGACACACACTGTGATTTCTACATCAATAGTTTTCACAAAGAAGGTGCTGCAGTCAGAAATGGAGGTGGGAGGCACCCTGGTAAGTGCATTCTGAGGACAGTATTTAATATAACTTAAGAGAGAACCAGGCTGGAAAGTCAGATCCCATCTGGATGCAACAGTCACACTTACTGAATGCCTGTGAAATGCTACAAACCACTGGGGAGCAGTGAACATAGCCTACTATTCAGCTGCTGGTGGAAGAAGGGTTTTGACTAGCAGCCAAATGTACAACTGCAGCAGTGAACTTAGCCTATGTGTTGAGTAACAGGATGAGATGTCATCTGAGGATGTCTAAAAAGACGCACATGGTACCTTGTGAGCACACTGTCACAAGGGGAAACATCCTGGGTCATTCCCTGCAACATACAGATAAGCTGTTCTTGAAAAAAGAACAGGGGGAAGCCGGGATGGCTCAGTGGATTAGGCGCTCACTTTGCAACCCCAGGGACTGAGGATCGAATCCCGGCCCCAGCCGGCCCGTGCGGACCCATAAGCTGAACTGGGGAGTGCCCCCAGTTCAGTTCTCACCGGGGCAAGATCCCTGCCCAGTTCCTGCCCTGTGCAGCCCCGCCCACCTGTGGAATGAAACTATGTGGAAAAACCAATGATTTGCAACTATGGAGACTGTTCTGGGCCCTCTCCCTTCTCTCTGTCTCTGTTTCTATCTCTGTATCTCTCTCTCTGTCAAAAACAATAAATAAATCTTTAAAAAAAAAAAAAAAAAGAACAAACTCCAACTATGTCTTCTCACCCAGAAGTTCCCTCTCAGCTTCTCCCTAATCCTGGCTCCTCTGTATAGCAATAGCCCTCAAAAATTTGTCCATACTTGGCTGTCTCCCGTTCATTTTTGCTCATTCTCCTAAACACTCCACCAAATTTAACTCTTGTTAAATTCAAAATCACCAGTGACCTCTGCCAAATCCAGTGGCCATCATCTTGCCCATGGTGAGCCAATTCCTCTGTCTAGCACATGCTTCCAGGCTTGCTGCCCTCCCCACTCCGACTGTTGTGCCGCTCAGTTCAGCTCTTGGTCCACTCTCCACACGCGTCTCCCTCGGTAATCTTACCTAATCACACAATTTGAAAGGGCACTGATGTGCAGACAAATCCCAAGTTTATGTCTCCCACTTGACTTGTAAATTTGGACCCATCCCATTATTCTATTTGACATCTTCACTAGTATTCATTTCAGATTTAGCATGTCCAGCCTGCTCCCCCAGACCTGCACCATGCACATTCTGTGCCCTCCCAGTGGGTAGCATCTGAATGCTCCCAGTCCTTAAGGCCGGTAACTGAAGTCACACCACCCTAGTTTCCCTCACAGCCCGCATCTCCTTCATCAGGAAATCCTGGTTTTTCATTTAGGTTACATCTAGAATTTGACCCGTTCTCATTACCTCCACTGCGACTACCTGGTCCTTAGCCACCATCCTCTCACCTGGAATACCGCAAACATGTTCTAACTGGTCAACATGCTTCTACCGTTCCCCGCTCCCTGTAGCTTCCACAACAGAATGGCGGAAATGACTCTCTTTAAAAATGTACTCAGATCATGCCTTTGCTGAAAACTTTCCAGTGACTTTCCATCTTTAGAGTAAAAACCAAAACCCTTTTGGTGACCTACAAGGTCTTGTGACATATCCCCAAGTTAACTTCTGCCGTCTTTGGCTTCTGTCCCTTACTGTGCTGCAGCCTCACTGGCCGCCTCACTACTCCTCAGACACACCAGGCGTGCCCTTGCCTTATGGGCCTAGCGACCCCTTGCTGGGTCCCTGTCTGATAAACCTCTCCTTGGCTGCATGAACAATTCCCAAGCATTCTTCCATTCTGATTGAACTGCACCTCAATGAAGTCTTTCCTGAGCACATCGTCCAATTAGCTTTCCACTCATTCCCAGAACACTGAACTCTTCTGACATTCTGCAGTATCTAGTTGTGTTCCCTGTCTTTGTCCTCTCATCCAAGTGTAAGTTAATAAAAGAGCTTGTCTCTTTCACTCTCTGACACATCCCAAACCACTTACTACAACACTATTATGTTGTATGCTCATATAATTGTCCAGTGAACCAGTCAGTTATCCTGCAGATGCAAAAATAAAACTGACCATAATTTTGAAAGTGATGTACTACAAGAATTAAATGAATTCTTAAGAGTACCTCAACATTCCCATAGGATACAAGACATGGCCTCCATAATTCAGAAAGTTGCAAGAGAGAAAGACGAGGTCAAAGAACAAAGGAATCGTGAAGACAATTATCGACACATGCAAAAGAATGAAACTGGATCACTTCCTTACTCCATCCCTTTGTTGAAAGATAAAGCCTCCTTCCCCACTTTGCTCCTGCTTGAAAGCTATGCAATAACCTCAACAAGACAATGCTGACCCACCTTAGGATCTGCCTGACCAATCAAGGCTCAGGAGATTTCCTGGTGTCCCTGGTATGCAAGCCACGCTTGACAGAGGGGAAGCTGAAATCCAAAGTGAAGCCAATCACCAGATCCCTTACATCACACTGCCTCATTCTGGACCAGAATTCTTTAAAACTTTCACTCAGTCTATTTTCTTCCTATCCATGGTCAAGAGAGAGCAGCCACCAGTGATCGACGTCGCCTCGCAAAGTATCATAGGCTCAGATTATTAAGTCTCTACTCAGCCTGTTTTGTCAACTATTCCTTCTTTGCCATCATCAGAGTTGGCTACAAAATTTCCAGAACTCAATGCAAAGTGAAAACGTGGGGCAGCTTGTTCAAAAAGCAGGAAGGAAGTGATGTTAAGGTACAAATATATTGAGAGAGGAAGATTTTAGAATTCTGAGAGAGGAAGGCCACTGGGAGATTCTACACTTTATAAATCAATGGCTGGCCTCCTGAGTAAGCAGGTTTTCAGGTGACAGGAAGCCTGACAAGGTTTATCCAAAAACTTCTACATTCCTACCAAGATTCCCCCTCCCCACCTTGACAAGAATCTTAGGTCACATGGACACCAACAAAGTATAAAACCCACAAGAAACTCCCATGGGGAGCGCATGCTAGGTGTGGATAACCCTGCGCGCTCCACCGGCTTAAATGAAATCTCCTTCCTCTATCTAAAGAGTTGTCTGAGCGTCTAATATCCTCCGTCGAGTGTCGCTTCCTGCAACAATATAAACCTTTTTTCTTTAAAAATATTTGCAATAGTTACGAAGCAAAATAGGGCTAACTTCAGTAACCATTACGGAAATGAAAAACCACAGTGAAGTGCCACCTCAAAGTGACTAGGATGGCTACTATCAAAAAAGAGAGTAAGTGTTGGAAGGATGTGGGGAAATTGGAACCCTGTGCACTATTGGTGGAAATGTAAAATGCTACAGACTCTATGGAAAACAGTACGATGGTTCCTCAAAAATTTGAGAATAGGGAAGCTGGGATGGCTCAGCGGGTTAAGCGCTCGCTTTGTAGCCCCGGAGCCTGAGGATAGAATCCTGGCCCCGGCCCATGCGGACCCATAAGCTGAACTGGCAAATTTCCCATGTGGGAGGCTCCCTGCCCAGTTCCCACTCTGCACGGGCCCTGCCCACCTGTGTGGTATGAAACTATGTAAAAAACTGATGACACACAACTATGGAGACTACTCTGGGCCCTCCCCCTTCTCTCTCTCTCTCTCTCTGTCAAAACAATAAAAATATATATTTTTTTAAATTTGAGAGTAGAACTACCATATGATCCAGCAATCCTACTTCTGGGTAAAGACCCAAAAGAATTGAAAGCAGGAACTTGAACTCATATTTGTCCACACATGTTCAAAGCAGTATTATTCACAATAGCCAGGAGATGAAAGCAATCCAGTGTCCATTGAAAAATGAGTAAATAAACAAAATGTGATATATACTCACCATGGAATATTACTCAGCCTTAAAAAGGAAGAATATTCTGACACACGCTACAACATGACTGAACCTTGGGGACACTGTGTTAAGTAAAATAAGCCAGTCACAAAAGAGCAGATAGTCTGTGATTTTCTGTATATGAAGTACATGTGAGAGGGGAAGAATTTTAAGATAAAAGAAAAAGGCCTCCTGGAGATCCTCACTAATAGGAAGGGAAGAATTTTACAATAGCTCACTCCAGAGGCCGATTAACTACACTCTGTAAATCAATGACTGGCCGCCTGCCACCTGCCACCCAGAGACCCTTTGCAAACTAAAGGAATAAACAGGTTTTCAGGTTTGTCAGGAAACCTGACAAGGTTTATCCAAAAACTCCTACATTCCTACCAAGATTCCCCCTCCCCACCTTGAGGAGGATCTTAGGTCACATGGACACCAACAAAGTATAAAACCCACAAGAAACTTTCCCACGGGGAGCACGTGTTAGGTGCTTCTAGCCCCGCGTGCTCCGCAGGCTTAAATAAAATCTCCCTCCTCTATGTAAAGAGTTGTCTGAGCGTCCAATATCCTCCATCAGGTGTTGCTTCCTGCAACTCCTGGAGTAGTCAAAATCAGAGACAGAAAGTTGTCGGACCAGGAGGATGAGAGATGAGGACATTTCTTTTTTTTTTTTAAGATTTATTTTATTGATTCTGACAGAGATAGAGAGAAGGGGAAGGGCCCGGAGCAGTCTCCATAGTGGTACATCATCAGTTTTCGACGTGGTTTCATTCTACAGGTGGGGGGGGGGGGAGGCAGTACAGGGCTGGAACTGGGCCAGGGGCCTCCCACATAGGAGGCACACACACCCCAGAGAGAACTGAACTGTGGTCACACCCCACCCAGTTCAGCATATGGGTCCACACAGGCCGGGGCTGGGATTCGCTCCTTGGACCCCAGGGCTGCAAGGCAAGGTCTTAACCCACTGAGCCATCCTGGCTTCCCCAAGGAATGTTTTCAATAGATACAGAATTTCAGTTTTGCAAGACAAAAAGTTCCAGAATAGATGGTGGTGATGATTGCACAACAATGTGACTACTGAATGTCACTAAACAGTCGTACACTTAAAAGTGGCTAAGGCAGTAGATTGTATGTATATTTGACCACAATGACAAATAATTTCTTAAATGCATAGCAAGAGTAATTACGGGTATCACTCTAACAAAATTTTTAATTGTCAGAATGAATCACCATTCATCTTATATTATGCAATGCCAGTTTTAAATGCACATTATGAGAGCTTTTTTCTTGTGAGTGGAATCACCAAAATTGCACAATTTGTATTTTTGTAACTCATAAATAAAGATGTGTTCCATTTTATTAGAACAGTGAAAATGCTACACAGAACTTTTGATTTCACTCCTTGAGGCTCCTATGAGCACATTCTACCCGACGATGAATAAGGACTGAAAGGGAAAGGTACTGTGTGTTCTCCCATTTTTCTCTTCTTTTGTCAACATTTTCAGCCAAAGTGCTTGGCTCCCATTTGTTACTTGTTCCCCAGGAAAAGATGCACACGAGAGGGTTCCTAGGCAAGTGTAGTTCTGTGAAAGCCATCACCTTCTCGCTGAGTGGGAAGCAAGGTCTGGTTCTAAGGGAGAGTGTGGCCCCTTGGGGCTGGCAGCACCCCTACTTTTGTAGGCGTGTTGACATGGAACACGAGCACAGAGTTCTGGGGCGGCCCACAATACATGGGAGTTCAGTGAGACTAAGAGCAAGTGCAGCTTAGGTGTGATGTGGAAGCCAGGTCACCATAGTGCATGCTGTATGTGACTACAGGGACACGAATGTGCACTATTCTCATGCTCCACTGTCCAGTTGCCCTTGACTTACAAAACTCAAGTTCAAAGATAAAATTAAGAATTTCTAGCTGGGCTGCCGGCATAGCTCAGTGGTTAAGAGCTTCCCTCACAATTGCGAGGTTTGGAGTTCGATTCCCGGCCCTGCCCCCGTGTAAACCCGGATGCTGAACTGCAGCGCAGCTGGTAACCACCAGGATTGCTCAGTGGTGAAGGTTCTCACCTCCCATGCGGGAGGGCCCCGGTTCAGTTCCCACCAGCCCCACATCCACCTGTGTGGAATGAAACTACAGGTCACAACTGACGATGTACAACTATGGAGACTGCTCCCCCCCACACCTGTCAAACAATAAATCTTTAAAACAAAAGTGCAGTGTCCTTCTGAGAGCAGCCAGTGTAGCTGCTGTGGTCACATGCCCACGGCGCCCGCCCTGCTCGTTGGCCACCCCCTTTTGGAGATTTTACAGGTTCTCAACGTCCAACTTCAAAGGCAGGGCCCACGCTGAGCTCAGTCCTGCAATTTTGGTAAGGTCAAGTACAGAGACCCATTGTTCTACTTGTGCAAACACCTGTGTCCCATTAACTGTTTTTGATGCCTGGGCCTCATTGCTGATTTTATTCCCTGCTCATTACACTTCAGAGCCTTTTAAAAATAGCAAAACTTTCTCTGGCCCATCAATTCCTGACTGTGTGGTTTCTCATTTCAAAACCTTATGGTTGCCTTCTAAACTGAAAATGTCTTTAGTTGGATTCAACTTTGTCTTCCAGGCAAACCTGACATAGAACAAGTGTTTCCCACTTGTTGCACTGATCAGTGAGTGACCTTATTTAACCCTCATGAAAGCCAACCTCCCGAGGCGGTGCTTCTACTTGTCATTCAGTCACATGTTCAGTCACATGTTCAGTCACAACTATTCCGCCTCCTCATTCTGCCACTCAACTTTTTCTTTGAATCAAGGCTGCATGGTAGTGATGATCACCAACGTCAAGGGTGGGGGAAAGTGCTGCCATATTTTCACCCCACTCCTCCGAAACCTCTTCCCATTTGTTACTAGCCACCTGCCCCATATGCTCGGCAAATCGGTTCTCTTAATATTCCTTGCAAGTGTCACCAGCTACTCAGTGAAATATTTTTTCTAGAACCCAGTTCACTATCGGAAAGCATTAAAAGCAGTAGCCTGGGCAAAGTAACATCCAAAATATTGTTGAGTATTTGGGACGCCCAGGCCCAGGGCAGGATCCTCCAGGGCTCAGGGCCCCAGCAATTTACCAAAGAGAAGAATGCCAGGAATTTCAAAGCAGAGTAGTCGAACTCACATGGACGACTGAGGGTTCCCCTTGCTCTCCGTGACTGATGCAAAACCAGTGTTAAATCTGCCCAGTGAGAACATCTCTGATGGGTCGCACCTCCATGGGGGCAGCCCGGTTGCAGGTGGAACTCACCTGCTGACAGGACAGGGGAGCTGCGGGGTGACAGAGGGCAGGGCGGTGGGGGGAGAGACAGGCCTGAGGAGCCGGGCTACTACCTCTCAGGACCCGTGTGGCTTGCCTGCGTGGAGTTCTCAGCACGCAGGGGCGTGACCAGCAGCTGCTGGGTAGCAGGACCAGCCTCGGCTTGCGAGGAGAAAGACCTGCACCCACGTGTGAGGATAACAGGACATATCCCGGCTCATTAACTCACTTCAGTCGCTGAACTCACCTGCTGGCGCTTTCTGAGCCTCGCCTCCTCTCTTTAACTTCAGGGGACCTTGCCTAGAAGATCCTTGCTGGTATTCAGGCGATAAAGTTAAGCAAAGGGCAAGCAGTTCCCATACCTTGCACTTACCATACCAAAGTGCAAGCGAAGTGCAAAGTGCAAGCAGTTCCCATGAATGCGCACCTGCTTTTGTTTCTGGTTTTTGTTCTTTTCTTTCAATCTGCATCAAAATTGGTGTCAATTTCAATAAGTGTAAGTGTAATATGAGTAAGTTTAAAGCTTTACTCAATCAGCAAATTATATAACATCTACTTTCTCTATCCTGGAAATAAATCCTACTTGCCTAATGGGCGTGTATTTTTCCACAAAGCTAAGTCAATATTAATGGGGACCAGAAAATGCCCTGCGTGTAAAAGAATTCAGCTGTAGAGGTCATTGTAACACAGAAAACCAATCTTTTGATGAAAAACTCAAGTCCTTTTCCCCCACCTGACTGCTCCATCCTCCATCTCCTTCCTGTCCCCGGGCTCTGACCTCATGCCAGGTGAGAACCAGATAGAGGGCAACTGACTAAACACACCTCCAGGCACAGAAACAATGCCATCTGCTCAGTCTCCATTCTCTTCTCACTCTCCCCACTCCCTTGTCTCTATCATCTTCGGAGCCACCATTATCATCACCGGTATTTTTAAGCACGTAAAGCACACACAGTCAGGAAGCCAGGATGGGCCAGGGGGTTAAGCGCTCACTTTGTAGCCCTGGGGACCGAGAATCGAATCTCGGTCCCGGCCCATACAGACCCATATGCTGAACTGGGGAGAGGCCCCCAGTTCAGTTCTCACTGGGGTGAAGACCCCAGCCCAGTTCCTGCCCTGTGCAGCCCCACCCACCTGTGGAATAAAACTATGTGGAAAAACCAATGATGTGCAACTATGGAGACTGTTCTGGGCCCTCCCCCTTCTCTCTGTCTCTATCTCTGTATCTCTCTCTGTCAAAAACAATAAAAATAAATCTTAAAAAAAAAAAAGCACACAGTCTACATGCTTTCTATGCATCATCCCAACACCAGTTACTTTGTTACAAACTCTATTGTTGAGGAGATCAATGAAACAAATAAACTTACTTTGTTTTTACTGTAACTAAAAAGTGAATTATCACATTATGAAAAACTAGAGATTCACAGCTGGAGGAGATTTTGCAATCCCCCTCCCCACCCCCAGGATAATTGTCAATATCTGGAGCCATTTTGGTTGTCATAGCTTGGGTAAAGAGACGTTACTGGTATCTAGTTGCAAGAGGTCGGGAATGCTGCTAAATGTTCTAGAATGTTCAAATGTGGCTCAAAAATGTCAAGAGTGCTGAGGTTGATAAGCACTGAGAAAAAACTAATCTTTTATAGGGTTTGGAAACAATTTACCATTAAGAGAATCTTAGGGCACCATCTGCTCTTTTGCATCATATTATACAATCTGAAAAACAGCATTAATTTTCACACCTTGCTGCATTCATCAGAACTGTGTTTCAAAGTATTTAAAGCAAGTCAAAATATTTTACATCTTCATAAAGAGAAAAAGTAAATTTTTTTTTAAAGATTTATTTTATTGCTTTTGACAGAGAGAGACAGAGAGCAGGGGAAGGGCCCAGAGCAGTCTCCATAGTTGTACATCATCAGTTTTTGACATGGTTTCATCCCACACGGGTGGGTGGGGGCTGCACAGGGCAGGAACTGGGCTGGGGGCCTCCCGCATGGGAAGCACACCCCAGTTCAGCATATGGGTCCACACAGGCTGAGGCCAGGATTCGATCCTTGGTCCCCAGGGCTGCAAGGCAAGCACTTAACCCACTGAGCCATCCCAGCTTCCCCAGTAGATGTTTTTAACATTATAATACATAATTTTCTTAATGAAAAAAATGTTACTAGCTTAGTGAACAATGCTTCTTTTTATAAGAAAACTGAAAAAATATCATTGTTTTGCAACTTTTCCCTTTAACCTTCAATCTTGTTGGCAAACACTAAACTGATCCTGTTTATTATCCTTTAAGGGAAAACTCTTGTTTCTAATCTTACTTTTCTTGAATCAAGAAACTTCTTCAGCATTGCAAAGGCAGATCTGAAAGAAAATGTTTTATAATCCTCTGTTTCAAACAAACACCAGCCAACAACAACAAAATAACCACAGAGCCAAACATTTTCTTCGTTTTCTTTCATTGCTGGTACGTAGCCTCATAGTCTCCTAATTTTATTCAGTGGAGCACTATCTTAAGTAGTGGCAAGGTTTTTTCCTGGCTTTCCTATAAAGCATGTGTTTTCCCCCAAAAGTTTATATTATCCCGCTTTCCCAAAAAGTTGATTGTCTTCTCTGACTGGTCTCCGTGCACGTGGCCCATCCCCCTTCTTGATGGCTGTCACTCGTGAGCTCTCCTCAGGTCTCAGGCCAGCTCCCGGCTCAGCCTTTATCAGATGTGCCTAAAATTACCTGGAGAAGGACCAGCGTGGGGAATAAAATGCGGGCATGTCAGACCTCCTTGTTTATTTTTAAAGGCCATCTTCTTTTTATTTAGGAACTCCTCTTCCTCTCCCTTCACCCCTATTTCCAAACTAAATCAAAGTTCAAGACGGGGGCCCATGCCAGAGCCAAAATCTTGTTTACCCTAGAAACTTGGCCAGCAGGTTTCAAATTCTGACTGGAATGCCCTGGTTAAGTGTGGGCGGGGAGGTTAGGGAAGAAAAAATAGCTTTCCCAGAAGCACACAGCTAACATTTTTGACCAGTCTACTTTTAAAGTGTGGAATGATTTCTTCCTTCCTCGTTTTATGACAAGAAAGGCTGGTTGAAGGCCACGGTTGCGTGAGGATTTCCAAAAGCAGCGGGTCCTGTTTCTGTAAACAGGCCCTCGTCCCCTGGCCAGCAGTTCATCTTCTTTCGGAAAGGACATTGTCATCAGATACTTGTGCTGCAGTGATTGGAAGTACCGGTCGGCTCTACAGAGACTGATCGTTTCCTTCTTGGCGTTCTGCTCATGACTGTAGTTGAGATTTCCAAGTAAATACTGGAGCCTTGTATTCGGCTGTGGCCGCCAGTTGTAAACTTGCTCCAGATGTGACTGAAATAATCAGGATGATTTAGCAACAAAAACTATAAATATGAACATAACTTTCCTACCCCCCCACCCCCTAACCCTTTTGATTAATAAAAATAAATATTGGGAATAAGACTTAAAGAAATATAGTCACCAAGGTACAAAATAGGCTCTCTTCTCCCATTAAACTCAAGCATTAAGTTCTCTATTATTTCTCTCATTCTCCCAAAAAGACTTTTTTTCAAACTCAGAGTCTGGGTATCAAATGCCTGAACAGAGCACTGTTGTCCTACCTTGGCCTCCACACGGCTGCGTTCTTCACTGAGTCACTGAGCCTTTCCTCCTGTTCTCTAACAAGAGGCCTGCCACGGCATCCCAACCTGATATTCCTGAGGACCAGGGCTCTTCTTCCGACTTTTCTCTGTAATTTTCTTTTCTCGTTCCTAAAATGGAGAAAACTAAAGAGCTTTTTGCCTTGTAATAGTCTTGTTTCTATCAAGAAAAAAATGCCAAGGAGCCACATCTTAATCTTTTCTTTTTTAAGATTCATTTAATTGTTTTTGACACAGACACAGACAGAGACAGAGAGGGACAGAGAGTCCAGAGCAGTCTCCATAGTTGCACATCATCAGTTTTCGACATGATTTCACTCCACACAGGTGGGCGGGGGCCACACAGGGCAGGAACCAGGCCTGGGGCCTCCTGCATGGGAAGCATGACCCAGTTCAGCATATGGGTCCGCTCGGACCGGGGCTGGGATTCGATCCTCAGTCCGTGGGGCTGCAAAGTGAGTGCTCAGCCTGCTGAGCCATCCTGGCTTCCCCTAGCCACATCTTGAAAGAACATGTGAAACTTCCCCAATCACCTTAATTTCTGTCATAATTTTCAGTCTCTCTTTCCTTGTGGTGCCATCTTGGGATATCTTTCAGCTCGTTAGCTTTCTCTTCATCTACATCTGATGGCTGTTTAACCTATATATTTGAGTTCTTAGTTTGACTATATTTGTCATTTTTTAGAAGTTATATTTGTTTCTCAAATCTGCCTGTCCTTTTTTTTTTTTTTATAGTATCTTATTATTTTCTTAGGATTTCAAGTCTCTCAAGTCTTCAGTCATTTTTACAATGCCTGTTTTGTGTTCTCTTCCATACTATTGTTGAGACAATAATAGGGGGTTGGTTCCTTGTTGCAGGCCTGTTGGTTATCGCTGATGCAGATGATTTTGGGGGTCACCGCAATCCACACCTCCAGGGACTCCCTTCGGTTCATCGTCCATGTGCCCCCGCTGTGTGCTGTACACAGCCCACCAGACGTCTGCGCTGGGCTGAGTGCTCTCTGCTTTGTTTTATACATTTTCCATAGTAAATTATCTTTAGTTGGGGCCTTTTTGTTTGTTTTTAAAGATTTATTTTTATTGTTTTTGACAGAGAGAGAGAGAGAGAGAGAGAGATACAGAGACAGAGACAGAGAGAAGGGGGAGGGCCCAGAACAGTCTCCATAGTTGCACATCATTGGTTTTTCCACATAGTTTTATTCCATAGGTGGGCGGGGCTGCACAGGGCAGGAACTGGGCTGGGGTCTCGCCCCTGTGAGAACTGAACTGGGGGCACTCCCCAGTTCAGCATATGGGTCCACACGGGCCGGGGCCGGGATTCGATTCTCGGTCCCCAGGGCTGCAAAGTGAGCGCTTAACCCACTGAGCCATCCCGGCTTCCCCTGCTTTTCAGTTTTATATCATTTCTGCCAACCATTGCAAAAGTATTATCAGAAATTGATTTTTAAATTATATTTTACCTGAGGGGTTTCTCGGCCACTCAGTATCAGTTCAACCCACAAATCTGTATAAGACGTTCTCAGTTTCTCAGAAGAATTTTCAGGAGATGAGCTCAGGTTTCCTCTTCATTTCCTTAAATTGGTGACATTTTTTTTTCTCTTGTCCTTCTTTTGCTGTTAGACAATACATTTCTCTGTTTAAAGCCACACAACTTGTGGTGCTTTGTTGTGGCAGCCCTAGTAAACTAATACATTACTCTAAGTCCAAAATGGAAAACAACAGGTGTCTACCAACTGATTAAAGGATAAACAGATTGTGGGACATCCATACTATGAAATACTTCTCAGTAAGAAAAAGCGATGACCTACTGATAGAGTACATTGCGACAATATGCTTGCTCTCGAAAGTGTTCATCCTAATTCATGGATGCTGGAAACAAAAGGCTGAATATTATGTATGTTCATTTATGTGACATCCTTAAAAAGGCAAAACTATAGGGACAGTAGTCAGATCAGTGGTTGCCAAGGGCCAGTTAGAAGGAGAAAAGGATTGATCTGAAGAGGGCACAAGGTACATTTTGGGGCACAAAGGAAATACGTAGTCTGTATATCAATTGTAGCACTGAGCACCTAACTGTATATATTTGTCAAACTCACACACATGAAAAGAGTGAGTCTTACTGTATGTGAAGTATATGTCAATAAACCTGACTTGAAAGTTAAGTTATACTGCAAAAAATACAAACATGAAAAACAAAATATCACATATTGTCATCACTTAGTATAATCACCATGAATATTTTGCTATATTCATATCTAGTTTTCATATATATCATACACATTTATAAACTTATGGTCACATTGTATATACAGTTTTATAATTTGCTTATTTTGTTTAGTAAAATAAGTAAATTTTGTTTCATAAATATCAATATTCTTCTGAAACTATTTCTGACTATCCTGTTTTATGGTACATGTTTTTTTTCAACCAATCCCTATTGTTAAAGTGTAAGGTTCTCCCAGCAGTGATTTGCCATTATAAACACTGCTTCAGTCAATATTTCTTAAAGCTTAATTGTTTTTTTTGTTGTTGTTGTTTTTTATTGTTTGTTTTGTTTATTTAGAGAAAGACAGACAGAGACAGAGAGAAGTGGGAGGGCCCAGAGCAGTCTCCATAGTTGACAGCATTAGTTTTCCATATAGTTTCACTCCACAGGCGGGCACGGGGCTGCGCAGGGCAGGAACTGGGCCGGGAGCCTCCCACATAGGCCCCGGCAAGAACTGAACTGGGGGCACACCCCAGTTCAGCATGTGGGTCCGCATGGGCCTGAGCCAGGATTCAATCCTCAGTCCCCGGGGCTGCAAAGTGAGCGCTTAACCCGCTGACCAACCCAGCTTCCCCTAAAGCTTAATTGTTATGCACACTTATAAAAATAAATAATAGCAATGTTTATTAAACAATTATAAAGATATTGATCCAAAGCTATTGGATTGAAAACCTGGTCATTTAGAATAAATCTCCACTGTAAACACTTTTGAGAGTTGGCCTCCTCCTAACACATACTTTCCCACAGCAGAGTTTAGACCGGCTGAGTCTACAGTGCAAGTTCTCGTAATATGGGTACTGGGGTCAGGAGACCTAGGTTTGTGCCCAGCTCTGCCTCCTTGTGACTGAGCAATCATAATACGCATGAGTCTTCTCTCTGTAGGCAGGAGGGGCAAGTAACACTACGTGGCTCCCAGTTTGCTGGTTAACCAGATTCCAGGCCGATCACTTTGGTCTTGCTCACCCCCTCCAGACAGGCTGGAAAAACGGAACAGCTGCTGTCCCCGGCTCCTTTGCCACTAGGAAGGTCAAGTGACACTGTGATGACCCAGGAAAGGTCTGTTAAGAAAGTTTTTGCTTTCTTCTTTTTTTTTTTTTTTTAAGATTTCTTTTGTTGTTTGAGAAAAGGTGAGAGGGAGAGAAGGGGGAGGGCCCAGAGCAGTCTCCATAGTTGTACATCCTTAGTTGTGACATGGTTTCATTCCACACAGGTAGATGTGGGGTCGCATGGAGGGGAAACCAAACTGGGGCCTCCTGCATGGCAGGTGAGAACCTTCACTGCTCGGACTATCCTGGCCATTTGCATCGCACTTCAGCACATGGGTTTGCATGGCCAGGTTGGGAATCGAACCCCAGATCTCACAAATGCAAGACAAGCGTTTAAGCGCTCTTTGCTTTTCTAATAAAAGCAATGATGTCCCTGGTGTTTCTTCCTTCCCAGCCTTCAACACAGATGTGAAGTCTGGAGTAGCTGTCTTGCAACCATGAGGTGACTTTCATGGGATGAGAGGCCAGCATCAGAATGTGAAGTGGAAGGTTGCAGGAGCCCGGATCCTGATGGTGCTGTTGGGCCACCACGCCTGTTCCAGATTGCCACTTCCCAGCCTCTTGTTATTAAGAAACGAGAAAAACAACCTCCATCTATTGAAGCCAGACTTCCTGTTTCTTGTAGATGAAAGCATTCCTCACCGATACACCACTTGTCAGGGGCAGACAAGGCATTTGCCACTGCACTTTGGAAAATGGGAACCAACATAAACATTTCAGATACCGTTTGCTGGTCAATTCAATGTGAAAGTAATAACATGCTGCCTGTCTTTTCTACGTGTGATCGTTTTTCCTCTCCAAGCTTCTCGTTCATCAAGAATTTATATTACATTTCCTGTCTTCTTTCAAGATTTTTCAATTATTTACTCCTAACTGATTATTTGCAGGAAATTTTTATGATTAAACCAAAATATAATGTGCATTGCAATTTTCAAAAAAGAAATAAAGAAAAAAAGTAACAATAAATCAGTTGCCTTATTTAGTGAAATGGGTGTTGCAAACATGCCCGTATCTGTAAGTCAGAGGAAGGGTTCCCCCATCAAAAAGCAGAGGTGGGGGAAAGCCGGGACGGCTCAGCGGGTTGAGCGCTCGCTTTGAGGCCATGAGGACCGAGGATCGAATCCCGGCTCCGGCCCAGGCAGGACCCACGTGCTGAACTGGGGAGTTCCCACAGTTTGGTTCTCTAGCTGTCTCTGTCTCTGTCTCTCTCTCTATCTGTCAAAAAGTAAAATAGAAATAACTATGCA
>PVKE010001202.1:10281-85110 GCA_004027555.1 Craseonycteris thonglongyai | reverse complement strand
CAGAGGTGTAGTTGCCAGGAGTGTCAATCGTAACAGTTGAGTCAAAGCTCCCCAGAGGGCAGTACGGCCAACAATCCCGAGATGCTGCCCACAGGAGCCCCACTCCCCAGAGCTGCAATGGCCACTGCAGCTTACCAGACAGGAAGTGTTGGACACAAATGCTGGGCGTGATCTGAGGCTGCAGACCCCACGCCCATCACTATTCCTGGCGAAGTGCTTCAAGAGAACGGTGAGGACAGTGAGCAAGCCACAGCCTCACAGGTGCAACCATCTCACTTCCAAAAGGGGTAGACAGACATCTCACCCCGAGGGAGCCCCCAAGCACCAGTCACTGTACATACAGCAGATGGCACTGACTCGATGCTCCGCACACAGAAGTGAGGCCCCCGCACCAGGACAGGCAGCTGTCTGCATTCCTGAACCCAGCAGTGCAGACCCTCCCAGATTTATAAGTCACCCTCCCTGGGTGATCTTGGATGAAGCCTCCCTTCTCTCAGCTGTAAACGGTCAGAACCTGCTTTATAAGTGTGTTATGGTTCTAACAGTACCTGCTGTTTATAAGTGTGTTATGAAAGGCGCGATGTAATCCTGGTACAGGGATTAGCACGGCCACTGGCACCTGGAAGTGCTTAAGAAATGTCAGCTGTTAGTATCTGAGTACTTACACTCCTGCTCTGCTGGCTCTTGCCCTTTATCTTGTAAACACATGAAGTTTTTCCATCTTAACAGAAGTAATAGACCGCAGCCCAGGGGCAAGTACCAGGGGCAAGACAGGCACGTGGCACAGAAGAGTGGGAGGGTGAGCAGAGGGGCATCTATCTGTCTGAATCCTGGCTCTACAACTTTCTAAGTGTGTGACCTCGGACAACTTTCTTGTCACCTCTGAATCACAGCTTCCTCCCAGTAAGTTGGGGGATGAAAATATAGGCCTTGCAGGTCAGCAGTGAGGTTAAAACAACATGCATGTAGGGGATGCAAGGGTAGCACAGCAGGTTGGGCACTTGCCTTGCACCCAAGGGACCTGGGGATCGAGTCCCAGCCCCGGCCTGTGCAGACTCTGCTTCCCATGTGGATGCTCCAGTTCGGTTCATGCCCCACACGACCCCACATCCACCTGTGTGAAATGAAAGTATGTCAAAAAAACTGATGACATACAACTATGGAGACTGCTCTGGACTCTCTCCCTTCTCTCCATCTCTCTCAAACAATAAAATAAATCATTAAGAAGAATAAAATTTAAAAAATAAAGTATAAAAACATTAAATTTTCATTGTTAAAAAAAAAAAGAAAGAAAATGCATGCAGACACTCAATTCATGGTGAGAAATGATTATTGCCTGAGTGTGGAAAGTGCCTTTTCACTGGCAGGCTAGCTGAGTAACAGGAAATCGGGGTGTTTGTGGGCCATCTTGGAGGCTGGCTACCAATGATGTGCTCACCAGGCAACTATGAGAAAGGTCTGCCTTTTGGATATTCTGAGACTAATTTCCATTGTTTGGGGGTAGGTTCCCCACACCAACAAACAATTCTCAGACTGCAGCAGGGATCCAAGAATTCAATTCAATGCTGACACTATCTACCCACAGGTTAAATGATCAGTCCCACAAACCCGCCTCTACAACTTCAAAGCCAGGCTGTTACCTGCACTTCTGTCTGAACTGTACAGATTGGAGGTTACTTAGGACCCTTTGCAGGTTCAGTGAGTTTGCTAGAACGGCTCACAGAGCCCAGAGAGACATGTTCCTTACTACAGTGCTGGTTTATTATAAAAGGATACAACACAGGAGCAGGCAGATGGAAGCAATGTGGGGAAAGGGCTCAGAGCTCCCAGACCCTCTCTGGGCACCTGTGTCCCCAAATCTCCACCTGTTCTTCAGCTCTTGGATCCCCATCCTCCTGGGTTTTAATAGAGGCTTCACTACATAGTCACAAGTGATTATTACATCATTGGCCATAGGCAATTGATTTAAACCTGCAGGTCTTTCCCTTCCCTGGAGGGGTTGGAGTGGGGACTGAAAGTTCCAACTCTCTAGCCACATGGTTGGCTGCCCTGACAACCAGCTCCCACCCTCTGGTAGGGTCCAAAAGTCACCTCATTAAAACAAAAGACACCCTCATGCTGTCGTTACTTAGGAAACTCCAAGGGTTTGGGGAGCTGTGATCCAGAAACTACTAACAAAGACCAAATGTGTATGAGAAATATTTTTTGGTCATCTGAATGACCAAATATATATATATATATATATTGTTTGTTTTGTTTTGTTTTTGAGAGAAGATGAGAGAGGGAGAGAAGGGGGAGGGCCCAGAGCAGTCTCTGTAGTTGTACATCATTAGTTGTGACATAGTTTCATTCCACACAGGTGGACGTGGGGCCGCACTGGGTGGGAACTGAACAGGGAACCTCTGCATGAGAAGCAAGAACCATCACCGCGATCCCAGTGGTTACCAGTTGCGCTGCAGTACAGCACATGGGTCTGCATGGACCGGGGTGGAGGATTGAACTCTGGACCTTGTGATTGCAAGGCAAGCGCTCAACTGCTGAGCTATCCCTGCATCCTCAAAATATATATTTCTTATAAATCATAACATCACAGTAGGGATCAGTATAAAGAGCACGGGGGCACCCATAGGTTTGGGCCTAAGAAGAGCCGAGCCAAGACAGAGGAGGAACAACCGGAGGGGCACAGGAGACCAGGGACAGTCAGTGCTGCTGCCATTAGAGTGAAGTGAGGTTCCAGAAAGAGTGCAGAATTCGTTTGTTTTTTGTTTTTTTGTTTTTAATGCTGCAATGATAAAAGGGATGCAGCCATTAAAAAATTCAAAGTTAGAGGATGCTGGAATAGCCGTGGGGTCTGGGGTCAAGTCCTGTCCCCAGCCCGTGCAAACCCACATGCTGAATTGTGGCACAACTGGTAACTACCAGAATGGTGGCGAAGGTCCTCGCTTCCCATGCGGGAGGCCCCTGGTTCTGTTCCCACCCCACACAGCCCCACATCCACCTGTGTGGGAAGAAACTGTATCACAACTAATGATGCACAACTATGGAGACTGCTTGGCACGGCCCCCCCGCGTCCACCTGTGGAATGAAACCATGTCAAAAACTACTGACGTACAACCATGAAGACTGCTCTAGGCCCTCCCCATCTTCTCTCTCCCTCTCTCTCTCTCTCTCTCTCTCTCTCTCTCTCACCTTCTCTCAAACCAGAGAATAAATCTTAAGGAAAAAAAAAAAATTCAACTTGGGCTGCACTATGTTCTTGAGTTTTGTTTATTTGTTTGTGAGTTTTTGTTTTTAGCAGATTTGGCTTTTTGATTCAGTCTTCCTGAACTAACAGGACAGTCCTTCGGAACCCCCTGACCGCAGTCTGGCTGGATCTTGTGGAACAATAGTGTGGGCTATTAGGCAGCTTGTTATGCATTCACAGACAATCTGCAATGTGTGTCACTCTCATCTGGATGCTCAGGGGTCATCTCCTGATTTTCCACATCTGATGTTTTCCCACTTTTCCATCGAGCAAAAAAAACAGCTCTTTTGAGACAACCTCCCACCCCACCCCTTGAGCACTGAATATACTGGGTTTTTAGAGGACAAACTGTTCTCATTTAAAACCAAATTGCCAATGTGTGTGCCTGCCTCCTTGACATTCTATCGTCACTTAATTTTGCTAGTGGAAGATCACAGTTCCATACTTAAAAACAAAATATACTATAATGCTTTCTGAATTAAAACCCCCTGGGTTACGCTTACTGAACTCTGTTACATAGCAGGGAAGACATTTTCTGTTCTTTGGGGGAAAAAATAATCCAGAAAGGAAATGAATACCGGTAGATGAAATGTTCCAATAGTGAAATCCTTCTCTTCAGGAACACCTGTCACACTGAGGTGTTATCTACTGGTAAGTTTACTTGTCAGTCAAATAGGGAAGAACTAACCAGCCACCCGGGGAGCCCAGGCCCTGGAGAAAAGCCATATTGACATCCCAGCTCCCACATTACCAGCATGTCTCTCTTTAAGACTAAGAACTGAGTTTCCCCAGAAGTAACGTGGGTAAAGTATTCACCATTTAGTACCGTTGAAAGGATGAGAGACTATATGTGAAACTGCAGTGCACAATCAGGGCACAATAAATGGTGGCTCTCTTATAGGAGAATGATTCTTAGCCCTTGTATCACCCAGCCATGTCTTGGAAAATGAATCCAGGAGGAACTCTCACCCTTATGGGGTCCTTTTGCTCCACTAGAGGTAAGGATGAGGAATAAGGAGCATTAAAGATCCTGCTGAACTGCCCTAAGGACTTTCACGGCCATTTTGTCATCGAATTGTCACAAGAACATTTGGAGGCATTTTAAATCTGAGGTGAGGCACGGCCAGTCGACCAGTAACCCCAATGACACTGGAGTGAACAGACCACGTGGCAAAATCTTGACCCCATCCTCTTTCTGCTACAATACACTGACTCCTAAGAGAGCAGAAGTATAAGCAGTCAGTAGAAAGTAAGATTGGAAGAAGCTAAATAAAATGTTAAGTCAAGTTATTTAATAATCAAAACAAGTTCAAGTTGGTTATTAACCTTACACTCCTGGACTAAAACAATAAAATTGAAGTCGTTTAATAACCTTTTATCACTTTCTATGGAAAATATTCTGCTTCTCTGTGAATTCTTTGTAGAACGTCATGCTAAGAGTCAAGTTTATATTCTGGAAGGAAGAATTGTGGTGAACTTAACATTGATCAGAGCTTATGTTTTGACATCATTTGGATGAGGTGCAGCAGGGAGGGGTGGTGGCCGGAGAGGGTGTGGGGACGCCACAGGGAAGTGCTGGACTCCACTGTAACCCACTCCTGGACTGGGAAGTCACATAACTTCCAGTTCCCTCCTTTGCCAAATGGAGTGAATGGTGCGTATCTCTCAGGATGGTCATAAGGTTCAAAACAAAAAAGAGTCAGTAAATATAAATACGTTTAGGAACGAGGGACTATTGAAAGAGAAAAAAGCAAAGAGAACAAGTAATGTTTTATCTATTTGTGAACTTCCTCAAAAGCCCAACATCTTTATGCTCTGGTTCACGTGTCTTCCCCACGGTGCTGCCCCTGTGGTGTGGGACCCGCTGTGATGCTTACCGCCCCTCCACGCAGTCCCCACCACCTACCTAACACTAGGCCACGAGTAGCCTTGACTCCACACTGAAAATCACAAGTCGATTGTGCTCCACCCGTCATTTATAAGCTTTGGGCATATGAGAAGCTGTTGTAAACATCAACACAGTTCACATATCCCCGCGGTGGGCTTGTAATATGTATTGACTGGGAAAATCCACATGACACAAAGACTCCTCGGAACCGGGGCTCCAAGCTCTAGCCCCTACCCAATCAGAACAAATGTTCATCCTTCTCTCTCCCATTGCCCCAATATAGTCTTTGAGTGCATTTTTTTAAGTATGCTCTTCTTATTTCATGCAAGCCATGAGAAGCATTGTCCCATAAAAAATGTAAATAATAACTAGGGTCCTGGGAAAAAAGCCATAAATGTCCATTTTGCCTATGTTGTTGTCATATGGCCACGTGTACATGATTGTTCTTTCTTTCCTATGCGTGGGTCATCCAGAAGTTGTCTCCGTCATCCCCTTAGCCCTATCCTCACCCACAGCTGTTACCGGCAACTTTTGAAATGTCTCTTGTGCGCCTAGCACAGTGCCAGGCACACAGAACACCCTGGAACAGGTATTGGACGACTAGCCCACAAGTTCCCTTCATGTTAAGACCCACGTTGCCTAAACCTGCTGAGGAGGAGAGTACTTCGGGGTACTGAACTAGGGTTACTAATTATCTTTTGCCACCCCGCACCTCCTCCTGAGAGACTCTCCTTTGGCTGGGGGCTTTTCCATTCTGAATGGCTCCTCCGTCCCTCTCCATGAGGCATAACTGAATGGATGAAGGTTGAGCTTCGATCCCAAGGACGGAACTTCAGGTGGCTACTGGACAACCTCTGACAGCTTGAAATAAGGAGCTCAGCCCATCGAACCTCTCTCAGGACTGTGACTTGGGAAGCAGGCTGAGTCAGTGAGCAGAGCTGAAAGGCCATCGGCTGGGAGGCAGGCTAGGTCTGGGGTGACCCAAAGGGACCAGACTAACGCTCCAGTCGGCAGGAAGATACCCGTCAATGGAGCTGGCACCTGGAGCAGCAGAGAGCTGTGCGGGGCAGGGGAGACTCCATAGCTCCTGAGAGGCAGGCAGAACCATGTGCTTGGCCATTTTTCAAAAGGCCAGTATCAGTTTCAGTTTTGGAGAGTACTTGTCATATTTGATTCCCCTCCCCCATTACACACACTTCTTTCTTTTTCCTTGTGGAAACTTGAGTGAGAATCTGTACTTTGAAACTAAGAGAGGAGAATTTCTGGGCTCTAAGAAAGATTTAGACCAGCTACCCTCACACAGCCTCCGGAGTCTCAGCTTGCCCTCAGGGTCAGCCCAGGAGTCCCCAGCAACACCACAGGTTGCCCAGCAGCTGCTCATCACTTCTACGTGGTCCCGCCCAGGGTAGGACACGCGACCCCACTCCACGGGGGCCAGACCTAAAGCAGACGTCCCCACGTGTGTGGGTAAATCTAGTTGCCAGTCTTCAAGTTGCTGGTGTTGGGGAGATACACTTTCCCCTCCTTCCCTTCTCGGTTCTTTGGCTGTCCTAATAATTAAGTTGACTTGAGACGGGTTTATAGAAGAACAAAGTCAGTTCCGTACATATGGGAGCCCCACGTGAACATGGAGCCGCCCCAGCAGTCAGCAGTCGGCGGCCTGGGCTGCAAAGGGGCAGAAGACAATTCACAGGAAGATGAAAGAACAAATGATGGGAAAACAAATGGCTGCCATGTAGATAAGTCTTTCAGATGTGCCGTCCTCTGTGCTAGCTCTCTTCCCCTGTCTAAATTCTCGGCAGTTCAAGGAGAGGTTGCGAGCTCCTTTGGAGTTCCTAGGGCTGTCTTCAGCTTGAAATAATCCACATACCAAAGTGCCCTGTTCTGGGGCGTCCTACCCTGAACCTCACCACTAGTTAATAGACTGGGTGGAGAAATAATCTAAAGAGCCTTTTAAGGTTTATTCTTCTTCTTCTCTTTTTTGTTGTTAAATTTATTGGGGTGACATTGATTGATAGCAATTACATTGTTTCCAGGTGTACAATTCTACATTACATTGTCTATGCATCGCATTATGTGCTCACCACCCAGAATCAGCTCACTTTCCATCACCATATGTTTGATTCCTCCTCCCTACTCCCCCCACCCATCTCTCCCACCCACCTCCCCCCTTACCCTCAGGTAACCACTAAACTATTGACTGTGTCCATGAGTCTTTGTTTCTTTCTTCCTTTCAGTTTTATATTCCACCGATAAGTGAGGTCATATGTTTCTTGATTCTTTTATTCTGACTTATTTCGCTTAATAAGATATTTTCAAGGTCCGTCCATGTTGTCACAAATGGCTGTATTTCATCTTTTCTTATTGCTGAGTAATATTCCATTGCATAAATGTACCAGGGTTCCCTGAAACAGCATAAAATTTAGAAATTGGATGGAGAGGGACCAGCTCTGGGACCTGGAATACTTGTAAATCAGTCTCTCTAATCACAGTTTATTTTTCCACTTGTATAAGAGGAATGATGATGAGTTTTTCCCAGTTTGCCTCAGGGTTACAGACTCTCCTCACTTAACAACCTATGTGCTTAATAAACACCGAGACTTCTGACCAGTTCTCAGTGACGGAAATCCCCTTTCTCAGTCTCTGTCTCGTTCCCACAGGTACTTAGTATTCACTACACAAAGTGTTTGCAATCACACAACTACATATTTTGTGTCTGTGTGGTGTCACAAGGTATCTATTGAAAAATACATGCCCCATGGCAACAGAACACACCACAAAACAAACTGTCTTGTTTTTAAGCTCCTCACTTATTGACCAATCTCCTCAACAACCTAGTCACAAAAACAGAACGTGGTCATTAAGTGAGGAGTGCCTTATGTTAGAGGGGTTGAGATGAGATACAGGAAGGTTACCTGTAAACACTCTGGCCTCAGGATGCCGGGGTGGCACGATTGTTTGAGCACTCACTTTTCGGCCCTGGGGTTTGAGCACACCCACATGCTGAACTGGGGTGTGGCCCCCAGTTTGGTTCTCCATGGAGTGAGACTCCTGTGTGGGAGGCCCAAGGGGGAGGCCCCCGGCCCGGTTCATGCCCTGCATGGCCCCTGCCCACCTGTGTGAAATGAAACCATGCCAAAAACTGATGACATACAACTGTGGAGACTGCTCTGGGCCCACCCCCTTCTGTCTGTCTCTTTTCTGTCTCTGTCTCTCTCTTTGTCAAAAACAAGAAAAATAAATCTTAAACACACACACACACACACTGGCCTCATTCAGCAGTATGTCCTTAGCAGGGAAACAGCCGTGGGGAAGCGTTCGGCTGTGTGTGCCGTTCAGCAGTCAGCCTGGCCCCTGACAGAAGCTGTGTCCGGAAGGCTGAGAGCCCATAAGGAAAGTCCATCAGGGAGGGGCTCAGTAATGAAAACACGACTGCCTTGTGACACTTGTCAGAGCGGCAATTCCAGGAATGCAAAGAATGATGGAAAATGCACATTTCCCCTGTTTATAAATTTAGGAGAAAATGATGAGAACCACAGGCCAATAAATAAGGAAAACAGCTCAAAAAAGACATTTACAAGTTGATAATTAGGTATCTGCTCCCCAGAAAGGAATTTCCATGTGAACTTGGAGAAAAAAAATGAGGAAAACACAAAGTAAGATCTGACCAGACCCCAAAGTGGATTATTATTTTAGAAAAAAAGAAGAAAGAAAGGAAGAAAGAGAGAAAGAAAGAGAAGGAAGGAAGGAGGGAACGAGGGAGGGAGGGAGAAAGCAAGCAAGCCATCCCAGAAAGAACCCACCATGGGGGTGAGCTCAGGAAGGACAAGCTAGCAGAAAATGTAAAAATAACAGCAAAACCAGAATGCTCTAAATGCAGAAAGCAAATGGGGCCTGGGTAGACTTATCAGAGATTGATTAAGTGGTTGGACCCATTCACAGCATCTCGTCTGTATCAAGCGACACAAACAGTTGACTGGACTAAGACTGTCTTCTAAGGAAAAGATGAAAGAACAGACAGTAAAACAAATGGCAATTAATTAAAACGCACCCAGAACACTGAGTGTATTCAAATCAGGGAGTCTGTTGGCAGGACCCTAAGACTCTTTAGTAAAATCGGTTTTTCTAAGGAATCCCAAGAAACTCTTGAAAGAGAACTAACTTTAATCATTTTAAGTATAAAATAATACAGTAGACTCTCAGTTAACCAGAACCCATGGGGACTGGTAGATGACAGATAAATGTAGTAGCAGGTCTGCGATTTTTTTGCCGGTTGCTTGAGTTCCCGTTCACAGAGAGTCTACTGTGTGTGCTGCTTAATCAGTTTCGACATGGGTAACAATGTTGTACGATCAGGCCTAATCTCCGGAGCGGTTAGAAATCAGAAATCACTGTGCCAACCCCACCTTCCAGCTGACCTATCACAGACCTCGGAACTCAGGCCTGACGCTCTTTTTCAAACTGGGCTACTGTTCATCTTTTGAGCGGATTGCACCTTTTCTTTCTGTGCTTCCTTCCATATCTCCACGTCCCTCTGATTACCTGAGGAAATCACACCCACCCACAGCTGGAAGGAAATCAGCAGAACAAGCCATACGATATGGCATCGCAGGATGTTCATGGGACTAGTGGTAGAATCTGTAGGCTGAAAATTGCTCCCAGTGTTATTGTGGTGACTGAAGTGCGGGTTTGATATTAGATGACATTTGGAGCTCTCTGGACTCTACTGGGAAGGCTGTCACTGTACCCATTTAGCCCCATAAAAGCCTTCTTCTCCAGTCAGGGGTGTGCTCCGGGATACACTGTGTGACCACCACTGCTAGGTCCCACCATGGAAGCCTCTCTCTCCCAATAGGAAGAGGATGGCATGGTGCCCAGGGCCAGTCCCCACCTGGACCAGCGCTGGATGGAAGAGATGGTGCAGGGCTCTCTGGCTTAAGACCTCCCCTGTCCTGCTCTGGGCCAATGGGTGGCAGGAGGCAGCAACAAAAGCCACACGTGTTTAATCTGAAAGTGATTCTGCATGCCTCGTCATTAGGCACAACCTAAATGTACCAAGCCCAGGCAGACCTGTAGCCAAGTCTACAACCACATGTCCCAGACACTGTTCGCATGTCATCTCATTAGGTCCCATTGCAAATGCCACCGCCCCTGTGAAGCCTGTCTGTCCCCTTCGTAAGGGAAATCTCCTGTTCCTATGCTTTTCTAACACTCAGCTTCCTCGAATGGCCTTCCCCAGCATCACAGCTCGAGAGCTCCATGCGAGTGGGGTCTGTGTCTTACACATTTGTGTGCACGCCACAGCCCTTAGCACCTCGCACGTGCTTAATCTCGCATCATTTGAATGACGAACCAGCAAGGAAACCCATGCGCACTGCGGGGTGAAGAACGGGACCATGAGCATCTCAGTTTGTGACAGCATCTTCTCAGCAATCCCTTCCCTGGCCCTCATTTTCATGCTAAATTGCCATGCAATTCCCCGTGATTAGCACTAAACTTCCTCATCCATAGTGAAACAAAGGCGCTATGTTTGGGGGAGGTGCACGTGCCCCCAGCAACGGTTTCCTCTCTAGTGGGGAGAGGCCTGCCAGCCGACACCAGGGAGGCTCAGTGTCCTGAGCAGCCCCGAAGACCGTGCCGCTGCAGGTTTTGTCATCACTACAGCCCTTTTGTGTTCTATTTCTGCTTGAATTCTGTATCCATCCATGCAGCCAATGCAAATTTATTGAGCATTTGCATCTGCCAGATACTGGGGACAAAACAGTGAGCAAAGCAGCCACAGCCCACCTTCATGGGGGTGACAGTTTCTCATGGAAGAACTGCAGAAGACAACCAAGTAGGTAACTGCTTAAACCCCACAGAATGGATCGGAATAACCAAGGCACCTTAGCAGTGCCGCCCCGCAGCGCCCCCTGCTGCCTCCCTCGTGCCCCGCAGGCCCCAGGCAGCTGCGCCAACAACAAGCCTAACCCTGCAGTTGGCGGGACTCGCTCCCCAGAAGCATCTTCCTGGCGGCCTGTAGGGTCTGAGCGGGGGACTCCCTGGCTTCAGGCTCCAGAAAGGAAATGGAGACGGAACACGGTCGGCCAACCGATCTGGAGAGGGCGGTGTTTCCTCAGAGAGAGCGGGGTCTCCAGGCCCGGAGAATTCCAGGAGGGGGCCCTGCGGAGAGTGGGGTCCTGGCCGGGGAGGGTGGGGATGCAGGAAGGTGAAGAGGGCAGGCAGCAGCCGAGCAGATGTTTGTTGACTGCTGTTCGGATGCTTGGAGCTTCCCGTGTATCCCAGGGAGCCCGCTTCGCTGCTCCTGGGAGAATGCGTAATTCTGTTTCATGAAAGGATGCTTTTTCACAAAATCACTGCAACAACTGGAGGGTGTGCGTGAGTGTTCCTTATTGAATGGGAACACGGGGAGCTAGATCATTTCCTGGAGTGTTGGTTCCACAGAAGTACCTGGAGTTTTGCACATACTCTGGCCACTTACCGGGCACTTGGCTGGACTTGGCTTGTGCCAGCCTGAGACAAACCTTGGAATTAGGAGGCCTCGGTTGTCTTTCTGGGTCTGCCATGCATGGCTGTGTGACCCTGAGCAAGTCCCTCCCCTTCTCTGGGCCTTCATCTTATCTGGAAGTGCCTTGTGGCTCTCGTGTTCTGTGAAGGCTTCGAGAGGGAGGTGCCCCAGATGGCAGCAGGCAGAGCTCAAACAGCTGAGGGAGGCAGAGGTGGGGGGCTGCGCATCCTCCAAGCAGGCCCCTGCAGGGGGCGGAGCAGGTTGATGAACCACCATGACTAAGAAAAACTCAGTGAAGCCCACAGCCACATTTTCTTCTCCTAAGCATTGCAATGGCATTTGCCAGGGACTGAGAAAGACTGTAATAGCTTTCAAAAGCTGGCTTGGACCAAGTGCAAATGCCAAGGATTGTTCAACTCTTCCCCCGACCAGCACCACACAGCTCCACACTGACTGCTCATGCCACGACCGCCTGCACCTTCCAGGAGATAAAAAAACAGGGACAGAGGAAGAGCGAAAGATGAGGATTCATTAAAGGCCAGTGGGAGCCAATGGAGAAGCCACAGGAATTATACACGTATGTTCTCAGTCACAGGAATCGTGGGAAGGACATCAAGGGAAACAGAAGACTGGACTTCCAGTCCTGCATTCTTCCTGGACCAGCAGTCACCTGAGCAAACTGAAGTCGTGACACCACTGCTTCATCGGGACTCCTCCAGGGAGTCGGCAGCACAGGGGCACTTTGGTCCTTTTAACAGAAGGAAACTGTTCTAAGAGTAAAGACACAGATTTGAGCCAGTTCTTGCTAATGATAAGGGTTTTTGTTTTGTTTTTCGATCATTTTGGTGATGTTTAGTATCTGATTCAGAAACTGAGAATAGTCCCCTTTAGTCAGCAGTAAACAGACACCTAGACACCTACTTGTAAATGTTTCAAGTTCACGTCTAACTTTAGAACCGATCAAATAAGAATGGACTATTTAAAGCAAAATGTGAGTCAGCCGGTGCACATCTGAAATATTTACTTCGTAAATATTGAAGTTGCTATTGGCATCAGACAACCTAGATTGCTCAAAAGCAAACGCTATTTTAAGAGTTACAGATGAGGAGGCGCCACACATTCTGATTTTCATGGACCCCCTCTTGGCATATTTGGTGGTTTCTTTGTTTTGTTTTGTATTTCTCTTTAGGTTTATTAGTGTAAAACAGGGATTACTATCCTAGGGTCCAGAAAGCCTATATATTTGGATGGGAAAAAAAATACATCTTTATTTTCACCCCTTCTAAAATTTAGGTTCAACATTTCATTCCTTTATGAATATAACTATAAAGCTGAGGTTATATTGACAATGCCTAAACTTTGTCCCCATGGATAGCAATCAGACATTTTATGTTCTATCACATTTGTGGCAGATAGCATGTGGTAGCATTTACACTCAAAACTAGTTTGAAATTAGACCCCCTCTCCCAGCTAGCCCTGCATTTTTCTTTTGCTGTTGTTTTTCTGAAGATTTATTTTAGTGTTTAAGAGAAGGTGAGAGAGAGAAGGAGGAGGGCCCAGAGCAGTCTCCATAGTTGCACATCATTAGTTGTGACATGGTTTCATTCCACACAGGTGGATGTGGAGCTGTGTGGGGAAGGAACCAAACTGGGGGCCTCCCGCGTGGGAGGCAAGAACCTTTACCACCATCCTGGTGGTTACCAGTTGCGCCACAGTTCAGCACATGGGTTTGCACGGGCTGGGCTGGGCATCAAGCCCTATACCTCACAACTGTGAGGCAAGCGCTCAACCACTGAGCTATCCTGGCATCCCTAGACCTGGTTTTTAACATGTTAATAAAGAAGGACAGGTATAGTTCAGATTTTTTTAATATTTTCATAATAGTATTTTAATATCATTTTGTTGTAACCCTGTATTTTATACATTTTAAAACATTTTCCTGAGATGGGTTTCACAGATTTCATCAGTGAGACTCGTGGTACTTGTGTGCATGTGCACCCACACAAACTCACACTCACACACACGTGCACACAAACGGTAGAGACTAACATTGACATTGGTGCCTGAGATGCAAACTGGAATTAGAAAGTTCTCCCAAAGAGATACCCACACTGTTTCAAAGGGAAGAAGTCTGCTTCCAGCTGCATCTGCTGCTCCCTGAGGCTGGGTGGCCTGCTGCCCTGTGTTCTGGCTGGCTGTTGTCTCTGTCCCTGTTATAGGAACAGAGGGACTTCATCTTAGGCACAGCTGTATCCCCAGTTCTGAGCACAGTGCCTGACACACAGCAGGTTTTCCATAAAGTTTGCAGAGTACATGGAAATACAAGCTGGAAGCAAATCCTTGTTGAAATGGGCACACAAGCAGTCACGCTGGGTGAAGTGGGCACGTGTGAGGGTGGGCATGCAAAACAGGGTGGGGACATAGGGACTGTGACAGGGATATGGGGTCAAAAAGTGAGACATTCTTTTTTAAAAGAAATTCAAAACAGACTTCTGGAAGGTCATTTTCTAAGACTCTTGCTGGCAGTGTGAAAACCACCCCCTGTGCACGGCCCCACCCGGTCCCACGTGGCCACCTCTCCCCCCACGCAGGGCTGGCTCCCCAGCTTATATGACCCGGCAGGGCCACCCATCCAGACCTCGCCGTGGAGGAGGGCTGTCCAGAGAGCCTCGCCCGGCTCTGCACTGAGGGCTTCTCTGCGCTGCGGCTCCAGGCCCAAGATGCCAGCGGAGCAGCTGCTGCTTCTGGCCTGTCTGCTCTGGGCTGTGGGGGCGCGGGCAGCCCAGCTCCAGAAGGCCAACGACCAGAATGGCCGCTGCCAGTACACCTTCAGTGTGCTCAGCCCCAGTGAGGCCAGCTGCCCCGAGCAGCACCCGGCCACGTCAGCCATCCAAGACCTGCAGAGGGACAGCAGCGCCCAGCAGGCCGACCTGGCGAGCACCAAAGCCCGCCTCAGCTCCCTGGAGGGCCTCCTCAGCCGGCTGATCTTGGGCCAGGCAGCCGGGCCCTCAGAGACCCAGGAGGGGCCCCAGAGGGAGCCAGACACCCTGACGAGGGAGCAAGGACAGCTGGAGGCGCCAACCCCGGAGCTGGAGACGGCCTACAGCCACCTCCTTCGATCGCAGTCGGTTCTGGAGGAGGAGAAGAGACGACTGGAAGCAGAGAACGAGGAGCTGGCCAGGAGGCTGGAAAGCAGCCACCAGGAGATCGAAAGGCTGCGAAGGGGCCCGTGTCCGCAGGCCCACGGCACCTCTCCGGATGTGCCACCAGGCTCCCGGGAAGGTAAGCATGTGACGCAGAAGGTGACATGGCTCATGGTGCCGAGTCACAGGTGGCCCAGACTTCCCGCCTCTGCTCTCTTCCGGAGACTGTACATCTAGCACGAGGTTGGAGAATCAGAGAGGGGGGAAGACAGCCTTTGTGTCACTTCTGTGAGATAGCACTCCCAGTACTCACTGCGTAGTGACTTGTCCAGTCATGAGGCGACAAGTAAGCAAACCAGTGGTGGAACAATTAGTGTGGACGCTTCAAAGATGTTGACATCAGAAAGAAAGGGGTTGAGGTAGGGGTCAGGGCTTGTTCTAGATTAAAGGAGCTAAAGAGATGGCACTTCAGTGAGATTTGGTCACTAAATGCAGTGATGACCCTGGACTGGCTCCTGCATCCTGGGGGGAAGCTACAAGGGGCGGGCTGGGATCAGTGAGGACATTTACATATAGACTGCTTAGTCAATTACATCATTGGATTAACGTTAGGTTTCTTGGGGGACATGTGGTTTTCTAGTTATGAGGTGTCAGGATGTCAGCAGTTGTCTTTCAAGTGGTTCAGCAAAGACTGTAAATACATAGAAAGGTAAAACATGTCACAACATCCTAACAAGTCACAAGTGGTGAATCTAAGTGAACAGTAACTACTATTCTTTCAACTTTTATATATGTTTGAAAATCTTCAAAATAAAATAATGGAAATATATTTTCTGAAAAAGACTTTCCACATGAAAGTCACACCTGCCTGTGTATGAGGCTAGAAAACCTAAGACTCAATGCCTGGCCGTGGCCTTGGGCCATTTAACCTCTGCACCTTGGGTTCTTATCTACAATCTGGCATTGAAAATGCCTCTTGTGAATAATTACGATTGTGGGATAAAGGTGAAATAACTGAGTTGTAAAGGATTAAAAGAAAAATCTTTATTGTTAGAGTTGGAAGAGATCCAGTTCTAACTTTTGTAACTAAGGAAAGTGAGGTACAAAGTTGCTCAGGAGTCCCAGGTTGCAGAGGTAATCGGGGTAGAGCGGAGACTTGGGGAACTTGAGTCTTTGAGGGCAGATGAAGGAATCAGTATTAATAGAAGCGTCATGAGGCAGTACTTATTTCAGACTGTTTACCAAATGAAGTTAGATTCACAACAAAAACCAGTGTGGGGGGTGTGTGTGTGTGTATGTCTCTGTGTGTGTGAGTGAAAATAGGGGTAACATTCTGTCTGTTTTATTGTCCATGGTCATTTAACAAGTCATTGGGAATTTCTGAGATGTGTTCCCTGATTTTATATGTCTTTTTGTCCCCTCCAGCTGCTCTATTATTTTTTTAAATTGTTTTTGACAGAGAGAGACACACACACACACAGAGAAGGGGGAGGGACCAGTCTCCATAGTTGTATGTCATCAGTTTTCAATATAGTTTCATTCTACAAGTGGATGCAGGGCTGCGCAGGGCAGGAACTGACTGGGGGCTGTCTCTATGGGAGGCTCGCCCTAGTGAGAACCGAACTGGGGGCACATCCCAGTTCAGCATATGGGTCCACATGGGCTGAGCCATCCCAGCATCCCTTGCTCTATTTTTAAAATTAGAACAACAGCCCATTAAAATGAATGCCAAACTTGGGAGTTCTCTAACAAGGTTGTTTTGTTTTGTTTTTTCATGAGCACAAAAACGTGAGCTGGGAAGTGGCCTAGGGAGAAGATGAAACTGAGGCCCATTTACTCGGCTGGTCCATGATCACCTGGCCAGCTGGTGGCAGATCCAGCTGGGTGAGGTTCAGTGACCCTTCAGGACCCTGAGAGGATCTCTAGTTTATAGAACCTAAAGAGGAAAGACAGAAAAGTTACATTTTCACATCAGGGAAAGAAGTTCCTGGAGCAAAAGATCTGCTTCAAGGTCCTAGACGTGAGGACACAGGGATATTTGGGGGTGGCTGGAGTTTAAGAGTGGGTGGGCTTTCATGTAGAAGCAGCAGTAACTGAGTGTCGAGGGGGTGCCATGAGGGTCGAGGGAGCTGGGGGAACAAAGGAAAGGCCTGAGGAAGTGAACTTTTTCTTACCCCACCTGTGATTCAAATAGTCACCACCACTTTCATTACCATGTAACTGTACAGACAGCAGTCCCCTTAGAATCACAGAAATCACTCGTTTACATGTGTGTGTATGGTTGAGATATGTGTCACACACACACACACACACAGTTGTGTAGTATTTGTTGTATAGTGAAATGTCTGTAAACCTTTTAAATAAGCCCAAAGTAGAAAAATACAGATGACCAAAAGATAAACGAGGGTTGGTGAGGAGTGTCACGGGGAAGCCCCTGTGATGGCGCTTCTGCTATGGACTGGTCCTCCCAGAGAATAGAGCCAGGAGGAGGGCTCGTGCACAGTGGCTTATAAGGGCCGTGGTCCCGGGGACAAGTGAGGGACAGGGAGCAGTGAGCCAGGGAGGAGGAGGAGCCGTCCAGCGGGGCGTTCTGCAGCGGGTCGCCTCCAGGGACAGCAAAGCTTGCTCCCTGCAGACCTGCGCAGAGTGTAGCAGCGAAAGAGGACGTTCATCCCTGACCTGATAGTCTGGTGGCCAAGGGTCACCCCATTGGGTAGGTGGCACTTTCATGATGCACAGATGTGGGCACCAGGCTGCTTCTTGCAAAGTCAGAGGAGCTGGGGCAGGGCAGCTGAGATGAGTTCCCAGCAGGTGACACTACCTCCAATCAGGCTGCTGCAACAATGACGGGGAAAGGTGGGCAGGAAATGGGGGAGTGGGGGGCACACAGATTTCACTTCCTCACCTAAGTGTGGGGATCACAGTCCCTCATGGTGGTTGTCATGCAGATGAGACGTCTCATGGGGACCCCTGGCCAGGAGCAGCCTCCCAGGAAATGCATTATAGCTACAAAGTGCTTCTTTTGCTTGAGCTCCACTACTGTTTTAAAATTGTCATTTAATGACCAAAGCATGAAACTGTACAGAACATTTCTATAACACACATGGATTCTAGGGACAGCGTGTGCTCGAGGGAGTCTGCTAGCCAGTCCTCACTTTCCCAGGGTGCTTGTGACAATCTGTGACTACGTTGCATCCTTTCCTTCATCCCCCACATTTACATAATAGTCACCTCACTTCTCAGGCAGTAATAGAAAATAACGACAGCAATCATTAGGACATTTGCCTATATATATTGTATAGCTTCATATAAATGCATTTACGTATATATACTCATATATTTATATATACACTTTCATATGTGGGTGTGTGCCACCTCTTCTTAGGCCCATGAAAGTATACAAACAAGTTAATCACCTCAGCTTCTAGGCTACACTCTCTAGAAGGTGTCCATGCAGCAGAGGTAAGGGAGATAGGGAAGAACATACAGAAACTTTTCAGTGTCGACATAGATATGAACCTTTCAACCCTAGAAGGACTGAATTCTAACAGAAGCAAAGCCCTAAAAACGTTTAGCTGTCTGACTCAATATAGTCTTCAATATTTTCATAACCTCTTTTTGTTTTTCCCCCCATATTCAGAATAAGATGTGATTTCGAAACATTCCAGAGAAATTTTAACTTTGACACATCCTTATTTAGGACCACTTTATTTATAGTTTGAGCTAAGAACACACACTCAGAGAGGTTGAGTAACTTGCCCAAAGTCACAGAGCTGCCACAGGGCAGGACTGAGCTAGGAAGCTCTGACTTCTGACCAGACAGCTTCACTCAGGGAACCTGGCCCTGGCTGACACAGCCAAGCAGAAGCCAGCAGGCTCATAATCCAAGCAGCCTGTTGGCCACCTGAGAACTGGCCTGCGGTCACCCTGGAAGACATTCCCTGACATTACATTTTATTGTGGTTCTTGTTTATTCCAAAAAGCACATAAGGTGTGGTTCCTGCAAATAGTGATGAAAGAGTGTGTGTGTGTGGCGGGGGTGGGGGGGTGTAAAGAGAGGGGGAGGAAGGGAAGGAGGGAAAGAGAGAGAGAGAGAGAATGAATGTGAGCCCCCTGCTCAGAACCCTGAGGGTCTTGGTGGGACCAGGACAGGAAATCCCTCCAGCAGGGCACCTGTGCCACCTCTTCTCAGGCAGTGCGGGGTGGGGCTCTCTGGGAGGAAGAGATGATGGGGTGGGGGCAGGAGTAAACCCCTGGAATCTTCAGCTCCAGGAGTGGGTCACTCCACAAAGTGCCGACAGCATCTTGGTGGCCTGTGTTAAGCCTCGGGGTCTAGAGCAGGGGGTGTTTAATCTAAAGCATTGTAAGAGAGCAACTATGAGCTATAAGTACACTACATGGCACCCTCAGGCTAAGGGAGGACACAGCTGAAGGGGCCCGGACGTCGTTAGGCAGGTGGGGGGTTCAGCCCAGCACATGGGGGAGAAGACGGTCAGCGCTGGTCCACAGCCGCAGAGGCCACCGTTCAAGTGCGGGCGGGAGCGACAGGCAGCCTGTGGCTGGTGTCGGGCAGGGCGGCAGGAGCCCTGAAGAGCCAGGACGGCCCTGCAGGGGCTCTGGGCTCTGTGTTGAGAGAGCGGCAGGAAGGTTGTGGCCACGCCAAAGGCTGCCGGGCACGGAGCAGCCACACCTTGGGCTCCACCTGATGTCGTCTCCCAGCCAACCCAGCTCCGGGAACCGCAGGAGCGCGGCTGCCTCCCACCATGCCCCTCCAGCGCCCTCCACTGAGAGAGTTTAGCACTGAGCTCACTTTCAAGGAGAAGTGCCTCGTTTTTCAGAGAGAACATACCGGTAAGCGCATTCGGCACGGAGAGGCAATACGTTTACAAGTGACACATCTCCCCCCGACAGGGTGGAAGGGTTTGCAACTTCACGGGCCGTGGCAGACATGGGCTCAAGTCCTAGTCCCACCATTCACCAGCTGGGTGACCCTAGGCAAGTTACTTTATCTCTCTGAGCCTCAGTTTCTTCATTAGCAACATGAAGATAAGGTTCAGTTTGGGGCTTGTCATGTGGAATACAGGTAATGATGGCAAGCACCTAGCCCAGTACCTGGTTCTTAGGAGGCATTTCATAAGTAGTAGCAATAATTAAATTAGGTGCAGACTACAATCCTAAAGCCTTATTTAATTTTCTAAAACCAGATTACATAATTTATGTGAAACTGCTTTGAAACGTGGAAAGACCTACAAATGCCTGTTAATCACCTCTCTTCACAAAGAAGCTGTATGTCAGTATTTTAGTGCCAATATTTTAGCTAGGAAGTCACCTGTGAAAACCCTGTTTGTGATTTTGTTTGTTTGTTTGTTTGGGGGGTTGTTTGTTTGTTTATCCCCGCTTTATTCCCTCTGTGGCTAAAGCGGACATTTCTTCATTTCCTTCTCACTGACTTGCAGGTGTGTGCCTCCTCTTTTCTCAATAGACATCTTTCTCTCAGTAAGTCACTAAATTATATGACCATCCTAGCTACGTTCACGAGATAAAATAATTTGTCTCAGATACACAGAGGAAGGAGCCGAGAGCAGGGGAGGTTGGCTCACAGTGGCCCAATAGGACCCGTGTGGGTTACAGACTGAGGGGCAGGGAGCTGGGGTGCGGCGAGGGAACTTTCTAGACTTTGTAAGATGCACGGAGGTATTTCTCTCACCTCCCCTTGCCTGAAACCGCCTCCTGTATTCTGATGAAAACAGTGAAGGAAAGATGTTTGCATTATCCTGAGTAGACTCTGGTGGCCTAAGGAAAGGCACCGAGGGAAGGGAAACAGCTCAGGGAGCTTGCTCAGTGGCCTGACTGAGAAGTGGCCCTGCCCGAGGTGGCCGCTCGGTGTGAGCCTGCACCCAGTGCGGGAGGCTGGGCAGGGGGGCTGCCCTATCACTGTGCTTCAGGTCTGAGAGGAGGGGGGGGGGGGCGCAGGGTTCCTGGAGGCAGGGATGGTCACAGACAGCTCTGCCGGCCCCTGGAGAGGAGGGGGCTCCTCATTCTGACCTTTCCCTGAGAGCGCAGAAGAACAGGGGACATGGGGCATCCTGTCCCTTTCTCATGCTCCCCAAGGAGGTGGCCACCTGGGGGTCCCCAGCTCTGGGGGCAGGGGGCCAGCAGCTGGTGCATGTCCCCGGTTGGCCTAGGTGGTTGTATCTGACCTAGCAGGTCGGTTGGCCTCCATCCTGAGTGCCCTCCTGGATAGAGGTGACCTTTAGAGTGAAGGGACTTTCCTCACCCCCATGGGTCTTCAGACCAGGAGAGGGACATTCAGGCAACCACGTTTCTGCTTAGACTCTCCAGGAGCCATTTGGGTTGTCCAAGAGATCCCCAAGCAGCCTGGATGGACCCAGGTCAGGCCTCAGCCAGGTGTTGGACGCCTCCAGGGAACCACGCACCAACTGGAGCTGCTTCACCTTGCATCTCCGCCCAGCACAGGCGCTCCCAGGGGCTGGCTGGCCGGCTGGAGAGGCAGCTTCCCATGGCTGGGAGGCTGAAGACCTGCCCCCTGGGGGTATCACAACTGCCCCTGGAGTTTGGGGCATATATGAGGCTGTCCCCAGTTGGCTACATGTTTTGGCTTAAGGGTCTTAACTGCTCATCCGCCCCCTCTAGACTGAGGGACATCCTAGGAAGGACACACACCACCCTCCAGGACAATCACACGCTTATGGAGACCAGTGAACAGCTGCTGTGGTCAAAGGCAGGCACGGGTAGCACTGTCCCCAGGGAAAGTGGATGAGGTGGCCCAGTGGCCTGACCACAATGTGACGCCACCCCCAGTGCCAGGGCCTCGCTCCAGCTTCAGAGCTTCTTAGCTGAATGTTTCTTCTGCCGTCTACCGAGGAAAAAACTTCTCTAGCACTGTAGCTCCTCGAGGCCACAAACCAGCAACTGTAAAGTGGGCACCTTGGATCCAGACGTGGGCAACTGTGAAAGAACGTGTGGCTCAAGTGGGTGGAATGTGAGCCGCACAGAAGGGTGAAGCATTCCACTGGAGTCCTCTGCACTGACAGGCGCCTTGAGGAGAGTTAAACAAATGCTAAAAGACGAAGAGTGTCGTCTGCACCTTCTCGACCGTGTGGGGGCCCAGCCTCAGGCCTGGCCTTGCCCCACAAACCTGGGAATCCCGAGCTGGGTGTCAGGTCATACCAGGGGCAGAGAACTGTCGGAGATGGTTGGCAGGAGGAAAGGCCAACGTGCTGCGCATGTCCTTTTCTTCTGATGCCCTGCCGCCGGGGCCTGCTCACACACGAGGGACAGCCAGCTCTTAGAAGCAGCATATGACTCACCTGCAAGCATGCCATTCAAATGCCAGCCAGCCAACCCCGAGCCCAGTCCAGGGCCTGACTGCCCCAGTGCAGGTACCAGATGGCAGGGGACAGCCCCTGTGCCTCAGAGCCGATCGGAAAAGCAGCCAACCCTGCCTCACCTGTTCCCTCCCACGGACACCACGGGAAGGCTCTTGTCCACGGGCCCTGCCCTCCTGACCCAGCCTGGCGCTTCCCCACGCGGCCCCTGTGCTGTGGGGCTGCCTCCTCTTGGGATCACTGAGTAAAACGGGGCAGTTGTCTCCTGAACTGCTGGCCTCACCACACCCCAATCACAACCTGACCTACATTTTAAAGCAGCCAAGCCTGCTCCTCGTGGCTACTGCTTTTTCCTTGAACTCAGAAACCCCAGAGAACCATAACCCTGAACCAGCGCAGTGAGGTGTGACACCAGCGTCATCCACGCCTCCTCCCTTCTCCATGGCTCTAACGCTCCCCCAGCTTCCTGTAGGAATCCTGCACACCCTCTTCCGTGCCCAAAACTGGTCTCAGCAAGACAACTGACAGACTATTTGCACTGAGCTTGTGAGGCTCAGTACGTTACTTCGTACAGGAACTCCGCTTTACGGCGAGGAGAGAAGCTGGAAGTCGTGCCGGGAACCGTTCCTTGTGAATTTCAGGCGCCTCCGAAGAGGCCGAGGGCCTTCCCAACACCCCCAAATCATACACCTCACCTATCAGAAATCAGACCTTCTCGGGGGAGTATTTGAATGGTGTGCCAGCCACCTTCATTTCGTTTTGAATACCTACTCCAAGCTTGGCACATTGCTGTGCAATTATTATTTGTGAGCTTTTTTAAATGGAATTTTTCAAACATTCACAAAAGTAGAACAATAGGAACCACATATACCTATTTCCCACTTCCAACAGTTGTCATCAATCTTGTTTGGTCTTCCTTCCCCTGCCCCCACGGATTATCTTAACTCTCAGTAGTTGTACGTCATCAGTTTTCGACACAGTTTCATTGCACACAGGTGGGTGGGGGCTGTGGAGGGCAGAAACCAGGCTGGGGGCCTCCTGCAAGGGAATCACACCCCTGCAAGCTGGGGGCCCAACTGGGGGCCTCCCACATGGGAAGCTAGCGGTAGTGAGAACCAAACAAGGTCACTTCACAGTTCAGCATATGGGTCCGCACGGGCCAGTGCCAGGGTTTGATCCTCAGACCCTGGGGCTGCAAAGCAAGCTCTCAACCTGCTGAGCCATCCAGCCTATTCAAATGCCATCCTCAACACAGTCACTGGGCCATTTGCCCTCACGGTATGATAGTATCTCTTTCTTTTAATCTAGTTTCTAGATGGAACTTGGAGAACTTGGACTTCCAGGAACTGAAGTCAGAGTTAACTGAGGTCCCTGCTTCCCGTATCTTGGCGAGCCCACCTGGCCCTCCCGGGAGTGAAGACGGGGACACTGGTATGAAGTTCAATGTCTTCTCTTCTGTACCTACCGGACCTGCACTGGCATCTAGGCCTGTGTCCGGCTGCCTTTCCAGGCAGCCTGCCTTACCCCCGCAAAGCCCTGCTTCTGACCACCCACACTTGGGACAGTGGGCTGTGCTGGGGGAAGTGAGAGAGGTGTTTACTACACCCACTTGATTGTCACATGGAATTGATTACACCTGAAACATGACATTTTTCAGTAGAGCCTTTGTATGTGGATCTTAGGCCCAGAAGGACACCATGCACCATCCCAGCACACAGTCTGTAATAAAGGCAGCTTTTCTGAATGTTGGGAACTTAGGAAATGTACAGCCACCCCTCTCCAAGGGCTTCCCTGAGAACCTGACTTGAAGAAGGTAGTTTTCAGCTGTGATTCCCCATGTTGTTGACCATCACTGCTAACACGGAAGGGCGTGCATAGCGCTGGCTGGAACATTCAGAACGTGACTCCCTGAGCTATGAGCACCTATCAGAAAACTGAAGGTTCCCATTAAAGTACAGATATTTGTTGTGATTCCACTACAATCTAAGTTTTCTACTACCTCCTTACTACATTTTCAAATTACATTAATATTTTACTGTATTAGGATGATGCCTGAAATATGTGGTCTATTGGTTAGGGCCTTTAAAAACTCTGTTTTATAGAGCTTATTATAGTGATTTGAATTTGGTATCATTTTTTAAGATAATGAAATAAGTCAGACATGACAGTCATAAAGAGCAATATCATTAATGAATACCCATGGGACCCTGCCCAGTGTAACTTAAATATTAAAATACAATTTGAGGCCTTCTGGGCAGCATGCTGTGGAAGTTCAATTCTGATCACACACTGACCATATAACATTTACTGACCATTTACTCTAGCCAAGCACTTAACATGTTAATTGCACTTACAACGTAAACTACCCTACTACCCCAAACACGGTTATCATCCCCTTTACAAAGGAGAAAACGGAGGCTTTGAGAGGGAAGTGACTTATTGGAAGCTGCACAGCCAGCAGGTGGCAAAGCCAGGATTTAAACCCAGACAGTCAGTCTCCGGGATCTTTGCTTCTGCTGGCCCTGCTGCGCTTCCACATCGTGGAAAGATGGTAGTCAGTGCTTCTTGCTTTGTTTTTAATTCACTAGGATGCGGAGAACTCATTGGGGTAGGAGAGCCTGTCACTCTGAGAACCGCTGAAACCATCACAGGCAAGTACGGAGTGTGGATGAGAGACCCTAAGCCCGTCTACCCCTACACCCAGGACACCACCTGGAGAATTGACACAGTGGGCACGGCCGTGCGGCAGGTGTTTGAGTACCACCTTGTCAGCCAGTTCATGCAGGGCTACCCTTCCAAGGTGCATGTGCTGCCGCGGCCACAGGAAAGCACAGGGGCCGTGGTATACGCGGGGAGCCTCTACTTCCAGGCGGCCGAGTCCAGAACGGTAATCAGGTACGAGCTGAACACCGAGACAGTGAAGGCCGAGAAGGACATCCCCGGAGCCGGCTACCACGGCCAGTTCCCGTACTCCTGGGGCGGGTACACGGACATCGACCTGGCAGTGGACGAGACAGGCCTCTGGGTCATCTACAGCACGGAGGAGGCCAAAGGCGCCATTGTCCTCTCCAAGCTGAACCCAGAGAGCCTGGAACGTGAACAAACCTGGGCGACTAACATCCGGAAGCAGTCGGTCGCCAACGCCTTCGTCATCTGCAGCACCTTGTACACAGTCAGCAGCTACTCGTCGCCTGACGCAACCATCAACTTCGCGTATGACACAGGCACAGGGCGCAGCAAGGCCCTGACCATCCCGTTCAAGAACCACTACAAGTACAGCAGCATGATCGACTACAACCCCCTGGAGAAGAAGCTCTTTGCCTGGGACAACTTCAACATGGTCACCTATGACATCAGGCTCTCCAAGATATGAAAAGTTGCCAAGCTCTGTCAGGACAGGCAGGAGATCATGTCCGGGGCTCCCAGGGGACAGCCAGCCAGCCAAGGCCCATGTAGAACAGCTTTTCTCTGCTTTCCAAGCTGTCCTTACGCCAGGAGGAGGTGCACCGTGACTGCGCCTGACGGCGCGGGAGGAGCGAGGCGGGCATTTAGACAGCAAGACAGTAGATACTATTTTCTCCTGTCAGCTTTGAAAGGGATGTTTAACCAAAATCGTTTCCTGGTGACCCGGGGCAAAAGTTATAATGCATAGTAGTTGACTCATGAAAACCACAAGGCTTTCTAGAAATGGCCTTCATGGGGGCTAAAGAGGATGATCTGTTTGATGAAGAGTTTGGGAAAAGCAGGCCGCCCCTGGGACATCCAGGGCATTCCCCTGCCCTTGCACTTCGCATGGTTACCATAAACCGCAATGAGAAGCAGCACTTATGAAGGAAGAACGCTCCTTCGGCCAGCTGAACATATGCACGCTGCGTTCACTACAGGTGGCTTCTGATGCTTCAGGTAGAGTCCAGCTGCATGTTACATAACCTTTGCCTCATGAAATAAAATGACCTCACACAACATTCTCCTTGAACTTTGTGGACTTTGTGTAAGACAAGAGTAGAAATTCCAATGATCAGATAACCCCTTTGTAGGATGCTGAAGGAGTGTGTGTGTGTGTGTGTGTGTGTGTGTGTGCATGTGACAGGCTTGCATCTGCCTTTGAGGCGTGGCCCAGGACAGCACCAGTGAACAATGGAATCCACATCTCCCCACCCCACCTCCTAGAGCTCTGGGTCCTTCCTGAACCATCTTTTCATCTTTCCCCAACTCACCCACTTCTCACTCTAGCTCCACTTTGGCTTCCCTCTGTGGTGTGGGCATAGATTTCATAAAGCACAACCTCAGGTGAGCACACATTGTAGCATTATTTTCTAATAATGGAATTCAATTTCTACCTTGAGGTGCCATTGTACATAATGGTAGCACACTTTCTCTTGACGAATCAGTTTGGACTCCATTCCATCAGCGTGTTTTCAGTCAGTTCCGGCTCTGCCCATTCTCTTAAGGTGACATCTGTGGCTGAGATGAGTGATGGGAGGGCAGTCTGGCACGTGGGCGGAATCTGGCCATTTCTCATCACACCTGGGTCTAGGCATCAGCATAGAGCCCTGTCTGTTGCTGACTTCCGTCTCTGTATCCAGTGCCAGCTCTGATGTCCTTTACGTCCTGATGGCCAGCCCTCAGGCATGCTCCTTTCTTCTAGCTTGTCTTGTGTCCCACCAGGGTTACAGGGACAGTTGATGTTTCGGGAGCTCGCCTGCACTGTGGGTGCGCAAGCCCTTTCTCCCAGATCTCAGGCTCCCCTTTGCCCTTCTGCTGGTCCAAGGCCACTTGTCCTAGAGCTTTGCCACTACACAGGTTTACCCAGAAACAAGCACAAGTCCCCTCTACTTTCTTGTGTTCCAAACCGTCTGAGACACAACGCTGTCAGGAATTCTCTAGAACCTAGGCTTTTTTTTTTTTTTTTTTTTTAAGATTTATTGTTTGAGAGGTGAGAGAAAGAGACAGAGAGAAAGGAGGAGGGCCCAGAGCAGTCTCCATAGTTGTCCATTGTTATCTGTGACATATATTCATTCCACACAGGTGGCTGTGGGGCTGCGCAGGGCAGATCTGCATTAGGGGCCTCCCACATGGGAGGTGAGAACCTTCGCTGCCTTCCTGGTGGTTACCAGTTGTACCACAGTTCAGCATATGGGTTTGCACAGGCCAGGGCTGAGATTCTGTCCCCAGACCTTGCAGTTGGAATGCGAATGCTCAACCTGCTGAACTATCCCAGCGTCCTCCTAAGCTCTCTCTCTTTTTTTTTGTCTCTGAAGTTCCCTTGCTTCTCCCAGACTTTATTCAGTCCAGAGGGGTGGGACAGTCTTGTTCTTCATCTGTTATCTTCTCAAATTCTGTTCATGGGACCAGTGATCAGGCATTTGGTTTCCAAGAGAACCAGCTCTTAAAAGTTAAAACCTTCACTTTAAAGACAATTTTTCCTACCATGAGTTCTAAAGCGTATATTCTGAAAAGCAAAGCCAAGAAGTTGACATTTTAGGGGGAGGTGGGTGAGAGAGCTGGGGGTGGGTGGGTGGGTGTAGGGAGTGGGCATCAAATCTATGGTGATGGAAAGAGAACTGACTCTGGGTGGTGAGCACATAATGCAATGTATAGAAAATGTAATGGAGAATTGTACACCTGGAAACAATGTAATTGTTACCGACCAATGTCACCCCAATAAACTTAACAATAAAATAAAATAATAAAATAATATAAAAATGAACAAAGGACCTACCTAAAAGAAAAAAAGTTGACATGTTACACAGTAGGAGGCAGTCCTCAGTGGGGCTGCACATGCCATGACTGATCAGGAAGACAACGAGATGTCAAACTCTCTCCGTGCTGGTGGATCCGTTTGCTAAGGTTGCCCATAACCAAGGGCCACAGACAGGGTGGCTTCCACAACAGACCTTTATTTTCTCACAGTCTTGGAGGCTGGAAGGCTGAGACACAGGTGTCAGCTGGGTTGGTTTCTTCAGAGGCCTCTGTTCTTGGTGGGTAGATGGCCATCTTCTCTCTGCCTCTTTACATGGTCTTCTTTCTAAATGTGCCTGTGTTGCGATCTCTTTTTGTAAGGACAACAGTCAAATTGGATTAGAATACACCCCAAGGGCTGAATTTTAATGGCCCCTTTAAAGGCCCTGTCTCTAAAGAAAGTCACATTTGAAGCACTAGAGGATAGTAATCAAACATGTGAATGAGGGCACACTGCTGCCCGTTATAACCAGGCATTACCATTCCACCACTGATAGCTGATTCAGAAAGACTAGAAAACCCAGAAGTCAGAACTCCTTCTCCCTTCTAAGCACCTTCAGGAGTTGGATGAACAGTAGAAGCGGAGGAGGCCACTCGGGTGGTGACATGAGTGGTCACAGTGAATACCTGGGAGAGGGGAGTCCTGCTCACACAGATCTGCCTATGGCTCTTCTTCCTCTCCATCAGCTCCTGCTTCTGGCACTGGGATGGAAGAAGAGAGTGAATAAGGAGGGAAAAGAGGGAAGAAGGAACCTCTCACCAAAACATTAGACTCCTCCTACATTGTTGACCACTTCTTCTTGGTGTTTTTGCTGGTTCCTCCTTTTAGCCTTTATTAGTCAGGGTTCTCCAGAGAAACAGAACCAATAGATTTACAGATATAGATATAAAAAGGGATTTATTATGAGGAACTGGCTCATGCAACTACAGAAGCTGAGAAGTCCCACGACCTGTCGTCTGCAAGTTGGACACCCAGGAGAGCTGGTGGTATAATTCAGTCCAAGTCTGAAGGCTTGAGAACCAGGGTATGGGGTGGGGAGCTGATGGTGTAAATCCCAGCGCAAGGACAGAAGACACATCCCAGCCCCAACAGGTCAGCAGGAAGCAAAAGGGTGAATTCCCCTTTCTTCCACCTTTGGTTCTATTCAGGTCCTAACTGGATTGGATGATACCCATTCACACTGGAGAGGGCCCTCTGCTTTACTGAGTCCACCGAGTCAAAGGCTAATCTCATCTGCAAATACCTTCACAGATGCGCCCAGAGATAACGTTAATCTGTGCAGCCCTTGGTCTAGTCAAGTTGACACATAAAATTAACCATCACATAGTCCTAACCTCTTAAGGCTGAAGTGCCCTTGGGCTCAATTTAGGGTCTTATTCTTCTGGTGATCTCACCTAGTATGGCATTAAATGCCATCGCTGTGCTGATGGCTCCCCAAATTTACATCTCCAGCCTAGACATCACTACTGAACTCCAGATTCATATAGTCACTTGCCCGTTTAAATGGTGATTAGGCATATCAAATGAGCGAAAGGAGACTTCTGGGTTTTCCTGCCCCACCCCCCTCAGACACACATACCTGCGCTTCTTGAAGCTGACAGAGACTCCAGCCCTCCTGTTGCTCAGGCCAAAAACCTGGAACTCATCCTTTATTCCTCGCTCTCAGGACTCTACATCCAATCCATCAGAAACTTCAGTTGGTTCTGTTTTCAAATACATATATTCAGAATCGACCACATTCCTCATCATCCCAACTGCTACTTGTCCAAATTCCCATCTTGTTCCTGATCACTACAATGGCCTCTGAAGAGAGTCTGCCCTCTCCTCCCCATACAACAAAGGCCCCACCCAGCAGCCAGAGTGACCCCATTAAAAACAAGCCCTCCATGGCTTCCCATCTCATTCAAAGTCAAAGTCAGAGTTCTTACAAAGCCCTCCATGATGTGCCCCCTTCCCCAACCGCTGTGACTCCACCTTCTACTGATGTCCCCTGATCCCTCTACTCTAGCCAAGTCCCACTGGCCTCCTCGCCCTCCTTCAAATACATCAGGCACACTTTTGTCTTAAGCCCTTTGGCTCTTTCCTCTGCCCAGAAGTCCATACACCTAACTCCATCACCGTTTTCAAGTCTTTACTCAATATCACCTTCCTAACAGGTTGTACCCAAATGACCTTTTTTAAAATTGCCACTGATCTGTTGCTTCTTCTCCTACGTCTAATCTTCCTTGCCCTGTCTTATTATTTAAACATTTTTTCCATTCATCATCTCCTGACATGTGACATAATTCACTGCTACAGAGTTTGAAATTTACTTAAATCCCCCAGAATCAAATCCATACGTGTGAAATGCACCCAGCCTGGCTCCAGCACAGGCAATGGGGTGCCACTCAGCACAAAAGGCCAGAACACCGCTGTGTCCCAGGATGAGTTTTGAAAACCCAAATACTTCAGGGTTCTCTGGAGCTCAGGTAACGTCACAGAGGCCTGGACTTCTCAGAATCCAGATTGAGCAACAAACATTGAAGTCTGATCATTTTTTTTAATTCAAATACAGCTGACTTATCGTAAGTGTTGTACAGCAAGGCATAAAGATCAAGTATACAACATATCAGAGACTTGGCTCTAAGCGCCAAAGACAACTAAGTGCACATGTGAAGGTAACGATGGGCAACAGTGGGTGTAAGAGAAGAAAACTTGGAAAGAAAAACAGAGGTCTTCCAAGACAGTCTTGAAGGACAACCCCGAGACTTGTGGCATCTAATGCCAAGGTCCACTTCCAAATGACTGACGTGCCATGTGCCTACGAGACTCTGGGGTCCTCAGCTGGAGAAGGAGGTGGGGCTGGGAGCACTGGGGACTCAGCCGTGCTGGCAGCAGGGGTTTGTTCCGATCCCAAGTCAGACAGCATCTCGCTGGCTTCATCATTTTTCTTGGTAAGCAACTCTTCTCTAGGAGGAAAGGCAGAATGAATTCTATTTAAATAAAGATAGAAGCTTTAAAAAGACAGACAAAAATCTCCCTAGACCCCAGCCCCGAAAGAGAAGCACTTTCCATTTTGGAAGACATCCTTCCTGACCCACCTGCCCATGCTAACAGCTGTCACCTGGCCAAGAGGAAGTCTTCACTGTGATACTGGGCCAGTTCTGCTGCGGGAGAACTCAGCTGTCTCCACTTTGCTGGCCTCCAGCCCTGCCAGCCGCTCTCTGCAACCCTGACCCGGGCAGGCTCGTTCACTGGCTTTCCCACTCTTGTCTGGACGGCTCGGTCAGGCTCACTTCCCCTCCCTTTCTGCCTACCTTACCCACACCCGGGGCCAACCTTGCCTTCCAGGGAGCAGGACTAGCCTGTCCAGCGCTTAACGATGCAGCTTTAACCCTCCCCTGACCACCTCCTATGTTCCAGAGACTGGAACTAAACTAGAAGCCAGCTACATGCAGATCCTCAGCCACACCTCACAAGCTGAGGAAGCCGACAGACGGCAGTTGACGCTGCTCCGGTGGCCAGAAGCGGCAGCCCCGGAACGCACACTTAGATGCCCTGACCACAGCTTCACTGCGGCGCCTCCCAGCTGGTTTCCAATGCTGCTCAGGGGATGTGGGCTGATGGGAAAAGTCATGTGGGGGCTAGGAGAGGCCCCAGATTGTGGGGTCTCTTCCTTCTTGAGACCACAGCCCCTGGAGACATGCTCACAGTGGTGACAAATTTGCCGTGGATCCCGATCAGTAAAGGCTTCTAACACCTCATATCTATGTTAAAAATTATGTACACTTAGTTATCAATTCACTAATATCTTACATCCTAATAAACTCTAACTTCAAGAAGCATTGTGAAGAGAATTGGCTAGAGGTCCATATTTCAAATCAGTCATTTTGAAATTTTGGCCAGCTTTTCAGGCTAAATACAGTCATTCTTTTTAAGCTCATACTAGGCCTGACAACACACAGGTGTCAGCTGTTACAATTAGTTCAACCCAGGTTTCTTGGCAGAAATGTCAGGCCACTCCCTTCATCTGAGGGTTACATTGAGCCAGATAATATAACCCGTAAACCCACGTCACTAACAGGTGAGTGGCAGCACGTGAGCTTCCGCTGCAAGGGAAGCAGCCCCACCGGCGCCCTGGCCCTCTGGCGGGAGTCCTGGCCTCTGCCCAGGACTTTGGGACACACAACCCAGGAGTGGCATTTTGTCATGCATCGGTTCCTGAGCTCAGCTGTGATATAAGCTGGAGTCCTAACATGTTCTTTACATGCCTTTGTACACGAACATCTTGGGCGCCCGATGGGATCTGGAAGTTTCAGACCACACAGCCAGAGGGCACTCTAGGGGGCACGCAGGCCCACCAGATGAACAAATGAAAACACAGGGTGCTCAGTTCAATGGGCATTTCAGACCACCAACAACTAATTTGCACTGTAAGTATATCACAAGCATTGCACAGATGTACTTAGGCTAAAATTTTGTTGTTGTTTACATAAAGTTCAAATTTAACAGCGTCCTATGTTTGATCTGCTGGGCCTAGAACAGCCCGGCGTTTAGACTTCAACACGCCGCCCAGGCAGCCAGATAGTCAGCGGCAGGCAAACCCTCCTTCGGGCTGGGCAACCAGAGGTGTGTTCTTCCTAAGGGCCCCGTGAGCACAGTGCTGGCGCCAGGCATGTCATGCGGAAGGAGACAGAGTCCCTGCCTGCGGCGAGCTTACAGCCAGTGGGGAATGAGGGTGAGTGTCAGGGAGTCCGTGCTGTCCCCAGACTTTGCAGCCACGCACTGTTAGCCTGGGAGGGCACATCCTAACTTCTGTCTGATTATCAAAGTGGTCCCCCTCACTTAAGAGCTGCAATTTATCCCAGCACCCACATCATCACTGCTTAAAGGACCACGTGAGAAAGGTCTGCTTCCCACAGTGGGTGACACATGGGTGACATAGCGGTTTGTCACCCACAAAATCTGCCTCCTTGCTGCCATGAATACATTTGCATATATTTGCATAAACCAGTGTCTCCGTAGCAGCAGGCATTCCATGCTGACCCCACTGAGTACCTGGTGGTCATGGCGCCCCTGCGCCTGTTCACCTCAGAGGCCAGGTTCTCATAGGGAAGGTTCATGGTGGCGCACGTGGGGCTCTTCTCAGCCATGGCCCTGTGCTCAGAGGACTGGAGGAGGACTGGGTACTGCACCTGGGAATCTAGGACATGTGTCAGCAAACCTGCTCCAGGTGTCAGGAATGCTCCGCCAGGGCCCAGCGCGCGCGCTTGGCGAGGACTTTCACTGCCGTGTTCTCAGCCCCCCCCCCTGCAGCCTGCACTCCTTCCCCCCCCCCTGCACTCCTCCCACTTGCCCAGCCCCATCATGAGGCCAGTATTTCCCCCAACACCTGCCCTGGGGGAGGAGTGAGCCCTCCCCACAGGGTAGGCAGGCCTGGCCGGGTGATTCCAATCTTGCAATTTGGAAGGTAGCTGGGGCCTCCCCAACTAACAGCTGGGGACACAAAGGCTCAGAGAGGTGGCCTGACACTCCCCACACTGCACAGCTGGGCCTCGTGCTGTAGGCTTCCCTGCTAATGGGTCTGTTGCTGTGGAGCCTCCCCCAGAGGCCTGCAGGCGTCTTGCTAGAGCACTTGGCCTTTCTGAGAGCAGGGAGGGAACACAGGCAAAGCTGGGACCCGGGCCAATCTCCCTGTTCAGATACCCTTGGCACAGACACTGGAGGCCTGATATCAATAATAGGAGCCAACGTGGCAAGTGGCCACCGTGGCCACCCGATGGCCATTGTGGGGGGGAGGTGGGGCCTTTGCGTGATCTTATTTGACAATCACAGTAATTCTTTAAAGCAAGCACTAAGGTCCCCAAGCAGCAAAGAGACTTCCCAGGGCCACTGAGCTGGAATGTGAACCCGGGTCTGGCTTAGAGCCGCCCTCTCGGCCAGGCCAGTAGCCCTGGTGGCCTGGCTGGGGACTGTCGTTCCTGCACGCGGCTCTCACGTGCTGCCGCCGCTGTTCTGGGAGCAGGGCTTGCAATAACCTGAGCTTGCAGCCTGTCCTCTAGCGGCAGCGACTCGTTCTTAAGAGGAAGCCCGGCTGACTTACCTTTGGCTGCCGGTCAGCTACGTCCAGATCCCCTTCCGTACTTCAGCTTATGGTCTTGGTGAAGAAACGCCCTTGCGACAGACTACCCACGAGTTGTTCCACCTCAGAGAAGAAAAGGGCTGAAACCACCACCACCCGCTGCCCTCCCGTTAGTCCTTTATCCTCCTGGAGGCAATCTCGCTCAGGAACCTGAGTTAATGGGATTGATTTGCACCCTTAGAAGGCAGCAGCTGACACTACTACTTCCTGCAGACATGACCTTCATGACAAGTCCCTAAAGCTGTGTCAGGGGCACACGGGTCCTGAGTGCAGAGCTGGGGAAGGGGCATTCCATCACCTTAAAAGACGAAGCAACAGCGTAGACACTGGTAACCAACACATCTTGACCTGGAAATTACGGACTACATTTGAAAAGCGAATTCAAGTATACCCTTCCTCCCACCACCATTAGACTCTTGACCCCACTCCTTTCTGGTGATTGACAGCAGTCCTGCTGAGGCAGCAGGTGCGTTGGCTTTGAAATGAAAGTTGATTGATGGCACGACTCTCACTTTTGAGCCAGTGATCTTGGGTAATTTAACTTCTCTGAGCCTTAGTTTTTTCACCTGTAAAAGAGGAGTGATACTCCCTTTCTCCAAGGGCAGTTGTGGGGATTGAAAAGTATGTGCCAAAATCCCAAATTTTATATTTCTGGGATATTCTAAAATGTGTGAGCACATGCATTTGGCCCAGGAAGGAACATGAATACGTGTGTCTGCACTTGACACATGGACGTAAGCCTTTTGTTCACAGACCCACTTCTATGCTTTTTGAAAGCAGGTGCCTCAGTGGGAGCCTGGCAGTCATACTTCAATTGAGTCAGAATCTGCAAGAGCACGGTGTTCCCCACGGTTCCTTAACCAGAGCATAACCAGGCTCAAAACTGAAAAGGTTTCCAAGAATAAACAAATTTCTGTGTTGTGTTTGAATATGTCAGAAGCAATTATTGGATGTAAACTTCTGAAGGGACAGTGGCTGGACTGAGTTCTTACAATGGTCTGTTTTGTGTTTGTGCTGAGTTGATCCAATGCTTTGGAGAACAAAGTCTGGCTTTAGTCAGGGACTCTTGGGAAGCTTGTAGTTCAGACACATCTGAAGTGATTAATACCATGCAATCCAGGAAAAGGCCCTGCCTCCTCTACTGGCCAGCCCTTACGATGGTCCACACTTAATTGAACATGTTCCCAAATCCTAACATCCAAACGTGAAGTTCACATTTCAGATATGAAAGGAGAGGTCCTGTTACTAAAGCAGTTTGGGGGACGCTGGGCTTTCGCAGCGGTTGAGTGCTTGCCTGGCAATGAGAAGTCAGGGGTTCAATTCCCCACCCAGTGCAGCGCATATGCCGAACTGTGGGGCAACTAGTGGCACTGGGATGGCTTGGTGGGTGAAGGCTCTTGCTTCCCGTGTGGGAGGCCGCAGTTTGGTTCCCACCCTACGTGGCCGCTCACCCTCCTGTGTGGAATGAAACCATGTCATAACTAATGATGTACTACTGTGGAGACTGCTCTGGGTCTTCCCCTCTCACTTTCTCTCAAACAATAAAATAAAATCTTTAAAAAAGTAAATAAAGCAGTTTGACAGCAGGAGAGTCTGTATTTCTTTCTTTTCTTTTTTTAAAGATTTATTTTATTGTTTTTGTCAGAGAGACAGAGACAGAGAAGGGGGAGGGCCCAGAGCAGTTGCCAAAGTTGTACGTCCTCAGTTTTAGACATGGTTTCATTCCACACAGGTGGGTGGGGGGCCACGCAGGGTGGGGTCTGAACTGGGGGTCTCCCATGTAGGAAGCTTACTCTGGCAAGAACTGAACTGGGGCCACACCCCAGCTCAGCATATAGGATCGCATGAGCCAGGGCCGGGATTTGATCCTTGGACCCCAGGCTGCAAGGTGCGTGTTTAACCCGCTGAGACATCCAGCATTACCTCTATTTCTTACATTCACTAGAGTGAAACTACAATAGAAGAAATCTGCTACTGGTGAGATAATGTGACAAAGCTGAGACTTAACACATGTCTGTACATTTAACTACATTTTCCACTCACAGAATACATGTAAATGAGAATATGCATTCTTCAGAAGCAAGAAAAAAAAATCTACTAGATCTTATGCTTAAATTGAAAATAAGGGCACTGAAACTTCTCTGTGACGACACTCTTGTATGGAAAACGGACTAAGGATAATCAAGTGATAGGGCTTCTTCTGAGGATAGGCATAGTCAAAAAGGGACAGGGGTCCTCTTGGAAAAGCAGGACAGGTGACCCCATGGGGCCTCATGAAGATGAGCTGAAAAGCCAATAGCTCAGCCAGCTAAGCATGCAAACCTTTGTGCTGACCTGCGGCCAGGATGGTGGTGACGGTTCTCGCCTCCCATATGGGAGGTCCCTGGTTCGCTTCCCACCCTGTGAGGCCCCACACACACCTGTGTGGAATGGAACTGTCACAACTAATGATGTACAACTGTGGAGACTGCTCTGGGCCCCTTCTCACCCCTTCTCTTTCACCTTTCAAACAATAAAAGAAAAGAAAAGAAGCTGAAGACATGGGAACCGCATTGTCTTGCCACACCTACAACAGCAAGTTTATGGCTCTAGCACCCTACTATGAACGAGAGTGTCTCAATCTCTGCAAATTTATAAGCCTGATATAAATTTATAGACACACACAATGAATAGGAGTTAGTACTAAGATGGGATAAGGAGTCCCTCAAGAGTACTCTCAGGTCCCCTGGCCCACTTTTAGGTCTTTGCTCTTGTTTAGCTGAATGCCAACCCAAGTTATATTCACATTTTTACCTATTGAATGACTAGCCAAGCAGCTGTATGTGGCCAGAGAAAAACACACCACATGATGACCAGTGTCACTTTAAATTCTTGACTGCATTCAGCTCCACACTTTGTTATCCCCAGAACTCAGCCACTTCTCGTGCTCCTGGTCCACAATTCCGCATCATCTTTAGCATGAATAATTGCAAAGCCTCCTCACTGGTCTGTTTTCATTCTTTAAAGATTTATTGTTTTTGACAGAAATAGAGAGAGACAGAGAGAAGGGGGAGGGCTCAGAGCAGTCTCCATAGTTGACAGCATCATGTTTCTGAAATGGTTTCATTCCACACAGGTGGGCAGGGGCCGTGCAGGGCAGAACTGGGCTGGGGGCCTCCTGCATGGGAAGCTCACCCTGGTGAGACCCAAACTGGGGCCACCCTCCAGTTCAGCATATGCGTCTGCATGGGCTGGGGCAAAACGAGTGCTCAACCTGCTGAGCTGTCCTGGCTTTCCTGCCTGTTTTCATTCTTGTCCCTCCTTCAGTTTGTCCTCGACACACAGCCAGAACAATCCTTCATGAATGTCATGTCATCTTACTTCCCTACTCTGAAGTGTCCCATGGTTTTACATTTCACTGAGGGAAAGCCGAAACCCTTACAACGGCCTTCAAAGGCCAAGGTGATCTTCCTCCTCACCCCCAATTTCTCTGACCTCAACAGTGATCCCTCCCCCTTTTCCTCACTCTGCTCCATCCATTTGGTCTCGTACCTGCTTCCCGAAGCCCCGGGATACTCTTGCTGTTGCCTCTGCCTGGTATACTTTTGCCCCAAACATCCACATAGCTTGTTCCCTCTCATGTTGCCCAGGGATGCCTTCCTTGTGTTCTCCGTGTTAATGCAGAAAAGAGCAGGGGGTTTTGCCTCTGCTCACTGTCGCAGCACCTACCACATTATAGCGGATCCTGTGTGCGCCACCCAGGTCCCCTTTCAGTCTCAGGCACTCATTTGTCAGCTGCTGGAGGTGTCGATGGAGTCGCTCTCCAGGTACTGCTTTCAGCTGAAACAGCTGCCTCAGCCAAGTTCATGCCCTGCCCCCACCCCGAGATAAAGGACAGCATTCAGCCACCAATGACTGACCACGGTGGGGATATGAACGCCCAGTCCCCTTGCCTCAATTCGAGATGACCCCAGAGGCCGATTCCAGCTCCAGGGTAGCCAGCAGAACAGACTGAGGGCCTTCACTTTATGTGCTGCAGTTCAACTCCTCCATCTGCCCAATCCTTACTTCACTCCCACAGGTGTTGCTGCAGAGGGCACTCCCGCAATGAACTTCCTGCACATACATCTTCATTTCAGTGTGTTTCTCAGGGAACTCAACCTAACATGGCTGGTAGCTGTGGTGAGGAAGCAAATTCTAAAGCAGTGGTCCCCAACCTTTTTGGCATCAGGAACCGGTTTTGTGGAAGACCATTTTTTCCCTGGACTGGGATGGGGATAATTTCAGGATGATTCAAGAGCATTCCATTTACTGTGCACTTTTTTCCTATTATTACACTGCAACATATAATGAAATAATTATACAACTCACCACTCACTGATAGGGTGATAATGAGGCTGCAAGCAATTGATTATGGTCTCTGTGCAGTCAAACCTCTCTGCTCATGTTCATCTGTATTTGCAGCCGCTCCCAGTGCTAGCATCACCGCCTCAACTCGACCTCAGATCATCAGCCATTAGATTCTCTTAAGGAGTGCGCAACCTAGATCCCTTGAATTGCAGTTCACAGTAGGGTTCATGTTGCTGAGAATCCAATGCTGCCGCTGATTGGACAGGAGGCGGAGCTCAGGTGGTAATGTGAACAATGGGGAGCGGCTGTAAATACAGACGAAGCTTCCCTTGCTCGCTGCTTACCTCTTGCTGTGTGATCCGGTTCCTAACAAGCCATGGCCCATACCGTCACTAGTATTTTTTTTTTTAAATATGAAAGACATGCAATTTTAAAGACTTTTTTTTTATATTGTTTTTGACAGAGACAGAAAGAAGTGGGAGGGCCCAGAGCAGTCTCCATAGTTGACAGCATTAGTTTTCCATATAGTTTCACTCCACAGGTGGGTGCAGGGCTGCGCAGGGCAGGAACTGGGCCAGGAACCTCCTGTAAGGTGACCAGATTTTAACAATGGTAAAGCGGGACACCATTGACTGGGGGGGAGGGGGTTCTTGATTAAAAATTTGGTCTATCTCCCGCCATTCCCTAGCTTGCTGTGCATTGTTTCCAAAAATCAGGACTTTTTAAAAATGCCGCGAGATGCGGGACAAATTGTTAAAAATTGGGACTGTCTCGCCAAAAGCGGGACGTCTGGTCACCTTATACATAGGCCCCAGCAAGAACTGAACTGGGGGCACACCCCAGTTTAGGATATGGGTCCACCTGGGCCAGAGCTGGGACTCGATCCTTGGGCTCCAGGGCTGCAAAGTGAGCGCTTCACCCTCTGAGCCATCCCAGCTCCCCCCATTACTAGTATTAAGTGGAGCTAATAGCCCCTGACAGGCTGTGATGGCCAGCTAAACTTTTCCTTGGTGGTGAGCTGGGGTGAGATTCTGAAGGAAGAGAATAAACTGGCAGACTGAGTATCTCAAGCTCTTGAGAGATCCAGGGGGAAGTACTATTGTATGGACAATGTCTCCTGCTGAGGGCCACTGAAATGGCCTCAGCGGCAATGAAAGATTGGGGTGAAATACCAGATATGACTCAGTCAGCAGACATCTCAAAGAAATGGCATAGGCTTCAAGCCTAAAATCAAGCAATTAAGGCAACGTAATTTTTGATTTACCACATTGGCCACCAGTCCTGAAAGATCTGAGGGATTTCACTTAATCCAAGAGACGCCAAGTCATGCTCACCCTCCCACAGAACAGAACTTCTATACATCATACTCCAAGACAGGCAGAAAATCAACAGCACTCTTTGCTTGAGATCAAATGCTGCCGTCTTCTGGTTATTTCAGGAACCAAGCGGAGCCACTGCTTTGAGCACCAACAGAAGACGCAGCTCTCCTTGAGGGTGTGAACCAGCAGATGGAGGAAAGAAAAGCGCCAGGAAATGTTTCCCTTTGGTGACATAAAAGCAGCAACAAAGGAAATGCTAAAATGGCTAGCGTAACATTAAGATGTCGTCATCTTGTTCATTTCCATTTCATTTCACAAGCAGAAATTTTATGGCTGAAATTTCTTAAAGAACCTAAAATATAATCAAATAAAGATGCTTTTCACACACATGTCAACTGTGGTTAACTGCAGACTATGGGTAAAGAGAGACTGGAAAGGGAATGTGAATATAGCAAACATGCTAGGAAGCTATGAAATACACTGCAATGAAAGCATGCAAGATCACTAATGACCTGTTAGGAAAGACCTGCCTAATCCATTTACATTCTGACAACTTTCTTTTAATTCAAGATACATTCTGATACTACATCTTGCCTCCAGCTGAGAGTATGTGGAAACTTTATTTTCTGTAATCTTTTGTTATATTAACCCTTTTAGTGCGACAGGCCGATATATCGGCTTTTGCATCTTGGGCGAAAAGTGCGGCCGGCCAATATATTGGCTCATATGTAGACCATAGTTAAAAGCGCTATAAATTATATTTTTTCTTGTATGATGTATGACTGAAATAATTACATTTCTTTTTCAGACGATGTAAAAGAATAGTATTATTATTAACTAATTCAATTTATATAAAACTAAAAAAACTGCATATGGGTATCTACTTCATAACGTGTTTTTTCCTAAGGTGATACATTTTATTAGATCACTCTTTGCATTTCTCGCTAGTACGGCTGGCAGAAGTAGCACTAAGAGGGTTAGGGTTACATCAGTTAGTGAAAATTACATACATTCCAGATATACAACTCTTTCCATCACCAAATATTTAGCTCCTCCTCCCTCCTCTTCCACCCTGTCTCCCCTTATCCTCAGATAACCACTATTGACTGTCCATGTTTTCTTTGTTGCTCAGTTTTATAGTCCACACGAGTGAAGTCATGTGGTTCTTGGCTTTCTGTCTGGCTTAATTCGTTTACCGTGATGATCTCAAATTCCATCTATGCTGTTGGAAGTAGAATTTCATCTTTTATAAAGATTTATTTTTATTGTTTGACAGAGAGACAGAGAGAAGAGGGAGGGCCCAGAGCAGTCTCCACAGTTGACAGCATTATTTTTCCATATAGTTTCACTCCACAGGTGGGCACAGGGCTGCACAGGCCAGGAACTGGGCTGGGAGCCTCCCACATAGGCCCCGGCAAGAACTGAACTGGGGGCACTCCCCAGTCCAGCATATGGGTCCGCCTGGGCTGGGCCTGGGATTTGATCCTTGGGCTCCAGGGCTGCAAAGTGAGCACTTAACCCACTGAGCCATCCCAGCTTCCCCCATCTTTTCTTGACAGAGTTAATATTCCATTGTATATATGTACCAGACTTTTTATTGTCTGTCACCTTTCAAAGGGAACCTTGGTTGTCTCCATGTCTTGGACAGTGACTAGCACTACAATGAACAATGGGTTACCTAAGTTTTTATGGACTAGTTTCCACACTGGGTAGATACTTAGAAGAGGGATTGCTGTAGCTCCATTCCCAATTTTCTGAGGACTCTCCACACTGCCTTCCATACTGGTTACACCAATTTGCATTCCCACTAGCAGTATATAAGGGTTCCTTTTTCTCCACAGCCTCTCCAGCACTTGATTCCTTGTTTTGATTATAGCCATTTTAACAGGTGTGAGGTGGTATCTCATTGTGATTTTGATTTGCATTTCCTTAATAACTAGTGAAGTTGAGCATTTTTTCATGTCTGTTGGCTATTTGTATGTCTTCATGGGTGAAGTGTCCAAGTCTTCTGCCCATTTTTTAATTGGATTTTTTTTGTTGTTGAACTGTACAAGTTATGTTTTAGATATTAGCTCCTTACCAGAGGCACTGTTTGCAAACATTTTCTGCGAATCAGTTGGTTACCTCTTTGCTTTGCTGATTTCTTTTGCTGTGCAGAAGCCTTTTAGTTTGATAAAGTCCCATTCATTTTTGCTTTTACTTCCCTTACCTTTGAGGTCAGGATCATAAAGTACTCCCTCGTACCACTTTCCATAATTTTATTGTGAAAATAAGTACTGTATTTTCCGGCGTATAAGACCGGGTGTATAAGACGACCCCCTAATTTTACAGTTAAAACATAGGTTTAGGCCTATATTCGCTGTATAGGACGACCCCCCCACTTCCGAGGCTGTAGTCTTATACAGCGAATATAGGCCTAAACCTATGTTTTAACTGTAAAATTAGGGGGTCGTCTTATACTCCCGGTCGTCTTATACGCCGGAAAATATGGTACATAAAAATGCCTTTTCAAACTGTCTGGTCCTCTCATTTTCCAGCCCTTTTCCCCAAATATTTTTTCACCATAAAGCATAATTTATTAACTAAGGACAAAGACATGACTTACTCCCCCTTAGCAGAACAGTGCAAGGGGTAGTGTTCAGAAGTGTATGTCACCAAACCTGTCAACTGCTAACTGCAACACCTTTTGGATTAGCTTGCGATGTCAGGAAGTCAGAGTTGAGATTTGTAGGCTCAAACATTGCAGAGACACTTACACAAATATCTTCTTTTCACTGGGTAGGTTTTTGTTGCCATTTTGCTCCCTGTTGGTCCTAGGCAGCAAAGGGCCTGAGGAATTAGTGGTGTTTCAAGTTCATACAACCATATGAGCAGCACAAACTTGGTGGCTCACAAAAGAAGATAATGCAAGCTATAAAATACTTGGTTACTTTTTAAGTCCTACAATTTACAAATGAATGTAAGGACTTGAATACGAAAACAAAAACAGTGGCAATGGGAGTGACTTAGGAAGAAGGTAAATACATAAAAGTGGTGACAACAGCTCTTTGGTACAGGTTTGCATTCCCAACTTTACCTATCACAATTTAAGACCACATTTTGAGAAAAGTCTTAGACGGAAAATCACAGATATCAAGGTAGGACTTGTTAGCAGTTGAGTGTTGTGTTTAAGAATCAGAGTCCAAGAGTAAAGAAGGCACATAGGTCTAAATTACCAGTTTTCCTAAAGCTGAGGTCTGGAAGTTGTGTTTTGCATATGGAATTTCAGGCAATTAAAATCTCTTGGCTCTTTTTTCTACAAACCGAATACCATGTTTTTCGGTGTCTAAGATAATACTTTTGTCTAAAATTGTTACAACAAAAACTGGGGGTCATCTTATACCCAGGAGTAACCTATGTACCTATTTCTTAATATTGGGATAAAAAAGTAGGGGTTGTCTTATACACAGAAAAATATAGTAAATGATAAAATTCTCTACAGTCTGCTTGTTTAACAATGACTATGAGTATGCTAGCAAACATATGAAAAACACAAATGTAAGTACTATTTTGGGTCCTCCGATTTCTATTCAGAATGGTGAAACTGTTTTCTACATTTAGCACTTTGTTTCAAGACTTCACTCTTCTTCCTTGACAGACTGTTTTCAACAAGAGAATGGCCACTCCAAAAACAGAGGCCGCAATGCTTTTCCTCTGTGAGTACATTTACTTTGCCCGAACAAGCTTTATAGTTCCCGAAGGTCAGAACTCAAGTCCCTGGATGTTATTCACTACTGCTGGTACACGACGACAGCCCTTGCTTCAGAGTTAGGAATGGATTGGAAGCTCCAAGATTCATTATTTAGAGAATACTTTATTAGTTTCTGTAATCAAACCCATGTAGATAAGACCTTACATATTTAATACAGTGCATTACCCCTGTACAAATGGAAAAAAATTATGTTTAACATTTCTAGACCAATATGGCTGTTAATTTCTGTACAATGCCAACCCAACACGGTACAACTGGGATACTTTTTCCAAAGTTGACAGCACAGCTAGTTTCCAAAAATTCAAATTATATATATATGTATATGTGTGTATATATATATATATATATATATATATATTTATTTATATAAAAAGACCAATAGCAGTAAGTTATGCATCAATAGCAGCAACAGCTTTTTCCAGGCTCTGCAGTCATCTGAACAAGATTATATAGACATCCAGCACACTCCATTAAAAAAACAAAAAGTAAAAAAACAAAACCCCAGAAAACAGCAAAGTTCTGTTACTGTTGTGGTACCTGGCACCATTTTTTTAATTAGCTTCTCAATCATCATCTGGAAAGAAAACATTCTAGAATAACATCATTAAAAACAGCTCTGATAAAGCACGGTCACTTACTACGTATCCTAAAGGCAGGAACAAGATATTTTACATTCACAGAGGTATGATACAGTACTGTCCTACATCTATAACACTAGAGGATATAATTACAAAAGGCATCATTTGAGACTTGATTCTGTTTTTCCAGCAGAGGCCCAAAGGATGACACGACACAGCTTCGGTAAAGAAATGCACCTTCTTAGATAGGATTTTCTTTCATCAGCGGCACAGTTCTAAGTACTCATTGTTCTTCATGAATATCAGCTACAAACCGTTTAAAAAAGACCAAAAACAAAAAACAAAAACCCAACCAAACAAAACCCAAAACATACATAAACCACCAGAAAACCAAAAAACCATCCCAGTGGATTCACACAAAAATGACTGAGCAGAGGCAAGCAAGACTCAACCTAGCTAGTATGTTAACAAATCCGTTGTTTGAGTGGTAAGAGTTCCATGGAAAAAAGGAGATGCCACGCAGCACTTCAAAGCTTCAGGCCACAACCGAAACAGCATCATTTCAAGCAGAAGCAGGAGCCAACACTGCCAACTTGGGACATATTCAAGGATGCTGACATCACTATTTCGTCATCTGCTCACACATTCAGGAAGAAGGAAAGATCAAGGACTATACTTTGATTGTATTCAATTGAATTACCACATTACAAAAACAGCAAGCTGCCAGATCAAAAATAAGGCTCCTCTATCCAGCACCAGTTATCTTCAGTTCTTCACCAAGCCTACAAATGCTACCAGACTCTCCAAAGGACACAGGGAGCAGAGAAACCACATCTGATGGATCAGCTGGTGCCACCTTGCTCAGGCCGGTCGATGCCATGGCAGTGTGACTTTCCTCCCATTTCTGGTGTTTCATCTAACCGAAAGGATTTAGTTCTACATTATAGCCACTCAAGGAACGTGTGCACGTTTGTATCTAAATTCGAAGTGAAGATGCACGACCACTGACAGAGTGCGTGTTATATTTACTGGTGCCATGGCTGTGTCGACGCAAGCCACCCGTGTCCCTGCGCACCTCCAAGCTCTGGATAGGGTAACTTCACAGATCATTTTACCCCTTTGGCTGCTGGCATCATCTGACTTCATTCTTCCTCTCCCCCCTCTGCCCTCTGATGCCCCCTGCAATAAACCACAGCCTTTTAAGATTTTGTTTCTTCGGTTTTGATCGCCTGAGGTTTGATTGGTCCAGTTCTAACAGGTTTGGTGGCTATGGTGGGGGCAGGGGGTGGCTTTTCTTCTACTTTTTCCTGACAGACACCAGGAGTATCGGTCAGTGTGTCAGGAGGTTTGCTTGAAGCACTGTCCACTTTCTGGGCTTTGCTTCCTATCTGTTTGCTCTGTTGCTGTTCAGAGAAGAACCGTTGCGTGGACTGAAGAACCTCTGCTCTCTGCTTTGCCTTAAAAAATGAGAAACAGCAACTGAAGACGCTGAAGCACTACCAAAGCCTGTCAATCACTCTTGGTTCAAATCCTTTTACCAATCATAAATCAGCATTCCCCAGCTGGTTTGTCCCAAACCGAAAGTACCTCAGTGATCTTTCAGCTTTTAATGGATAGATTTTTTTCCTATCTCTGAAAACATTCCATGTGACTTTTTTTTTTTCAATATTTGAAAAGAACAGGAACACCTCCCACCACCTTTTCAAAGCTGGCTCTCTTATAAAATAATAAAACAGAAACGGCTGTTGGTTTGTATCTCTTCTGGAACAAACCTAATTGATAACAAATTTTATACTGGGAGCCTGCTTGCAAATTTGAAAACAAACGTTAACATTTAGAACTTGTCGTTATCAATACGTGGTCTACAATAAAATGAAAAGGAAGCACTTATATTGTGGCATTACCAACACCTAGGACCAAATGTCTTGTGGCTGAGTCCTCTTCCCACAGCTCTCTTCTGCAGGGGAAGAGCATCAGAAATTAGTAACTACAACTTCACTTATCACTAAGTTCTGATAGCTCCTACCACATTCTGAGCTGGCCAAGTAATTTCCTAGTTTTACTGACTATGTGCCCCCAGGTATATATTAATACTTACGTCAATCTGTAAATTATACCACTGTAACATATTTAATTAAAACCAGTTTCTATACCTCCTGCAAATAAAAGCCCTTCATGTTCTACAGGTAATCTGTACTATCCAAAAATATGAAACAATTTTCAAGAAACTTATACCCTCATCTACCCATTAAGCTCTCACGCCATTTCTAATATGAGAATTTATGAAAATCAAGTGACAAGGAGCCAGGAGAACTATTAACCAAAGCTAAATAGCTTTCAGAGATTTCTACATATACTAGAATTTTTAATAGTTATAAACAGATGGAAATCCTAGGCACACACACAGCCTTAATAACAGCAGATAATTTTTAACAAGAGTTTCATTGCAGGGCAGTGTTTAAATCTGATTACTCAAGTTCAGAAACAAGGGTTACCAACTCAGAAACTTTAGCCAGCCAACTAAATTCTCTAATAGGATGATCATAAACATGTTTGTAATTCAGAGTAAATCATGACTATGGACATTTCCCTGTGTGATAGCAGGAAGCTTTTCTTTGTTCTAGTCCAACCTGATACATATCAGTGACAAAACAGGCAAAATTACTAAGACCTCTAAAGTCAAGTCTCAGGTAATATGGAAATAAATGGATTCAGAGGACTGTCAGGCAGACTCGGGAAGGTTTATGCTATGGAAACTGTCCCCACACAGACTCCTAAAGGCACTCTTCTGCATTAGCAAACCTCATGTTTATCAGTGCCTTTTATCGTGAAGGATCCCAAAGTGCTTTTTCGAGTTCTTCATCTACAACTACACAATCTGTTTTGGAATATAGCCACCTTAGGTAGCAGGCAAAAAAGGAGGTATGAAAACAGTTTGAGAAGAAAACTGTACTTGGATGACACTTGAGGGAAGAAAAATCAAGATAGGTAATATGTCATACCCATTCCAGAGTTTTCACATAACCATGATTTGTATATCTTAAGGTTCAGGAATGGGAAGGGAGGGACAGAGAAAAAATAAATAAATGAAAGAAAATGGGGAAGCATATAATAGTCCATTTTACTTTTTTGCTCTCCCCCCGCAAAAAAATGTAGTAGTTAAACTCAGATCTCCCTCAAATATTTATTTTACAATATAGCAATTCATCTGGCCACAGTATAGTTGCAAAAGAAAAAAAAAAAGAAAAAAAAAAAAAGGTGGGACGGGAATAAGGAGAAAAACAAAAGAAATAATAACAAAAACAGGATTGAATAAAAGTGGTTAGCTTGGTGAAGTCTGCTAAGGCAAAGAATGCCTGGATATGCGGTTATGGGTCCAGAGGCATCTTAAGACATGGTTCAGAGACAAGTTCTTGCTCTGGGGCTGTTAACACTGTACTAACCTTCATGTCTTGTTCAGCCTTCAGCGCAGCCTGGGCCTGATTACCTCTGACTCCAGATAGTGATCCACAAGGACCCCTGGCTACATGTGGCAAACGAGCATGGCTCATGAGGCCTGTGGTCAGCGGAGGAGGCATCTGACTGGCCAGTGCCATTGGCGGCCTCTGAACAGGCGCTGGGAAGGTGTTAGTATGTGGGGCTCTTACCAATGGAGGGACCAGGTTAGGCTGAGAGAGAATCTGAGTGAAAAAAACAAAACATACAACATTAAACTGTTAAAAAAATTTTTTTCTTTTCTTTTTTTTTTTGCCAGCTAGACAGGGCTGGCTTATCCCAGAATAAATCTGTACCAATTCTGCTAGTGAAAGGAGTATATGGATTCATGCCATTCTAATACAGGGAGCAAGAACAAACAAGCCATGCTTGGAGGATCTAACAGAAAAATTAGGCGAAGCATGCTATGGCACTTGGTTGGTTCTAGCATTTCAGCTACAAATTCTGAAGGGGAGAGACAGAAAGGCTATACTTAGGATATCTTAAAAAAAAAAATGTATTTGCAGAAAAGGCATAAACCTATACCAAACACAATCTGAAGATAAAGAACACTAATTCAGCAAAAACATGTTTTCTCAGGAACCGATTCTAGTTTGTGAGCATTTTCATCATTTTTTTGGTTAATCCTTCCATATAATCAGCAAAGGGAAGAGAAGCTAACATTTATACACATATATTAGAACATCTTTTGGAAAATTTACCTCACCTGCATAATTATCTTTAAAAAAAGAAAAAGAAAACAAAAGCTTTAAACCTATAAAACTTTAAGCACTGGGACCCTTCTCTGAAAAGTCAACTTCTTCAAAAAGATAAAAGGAACAGGACTGAAATAAAATGATCAGAGCTGTGTGGGGAATCTTGACTATTTCTACTGTCTGCTTTAGAAGTATATGCCTACTAGCTGTGTCTAGCTAGAAACTTCATACTATTTGAAATGTCATAAATTTACTGTTACATAAGACACTATTTCTCATTAAAAACTGTGCTTCTGAACTGGTTATGGTTATAATATGGTAAGATTATAAAATCAGAGAATTAGCCAGATTAGCAATCATTTGCAAGTAAATAATACTCATTTCTCACTTATATCTGCCCACCTGGGGTGCAAACTGTGTAGGAAATGGTTGTGTCATTCTCACAGTGGCAGGGGCTGACTGGAACTGCTTCTGATAGACAATGCTGTTCATTTTGCTGGACTGGCTGTTCGGACTTGTGGAAGTGGCCCTTGGAAAGAAGTCGTCACTGGTCAGTATAGCAGTGCCTGATAAATAATGCTTAGATTTGTAGAAACAGTGCACTTGGCAGATTCATCATACTTGGTAGTTGATGAAAATTAACCAAGGTGAGTTACCAAAAGTTATGGTACTGGAGACACTGGAGGGTCAGAGGTGAAAAAGGATACTGGCTAGATTTGCCCTGTATGAAAAAAATTTTTCTTAAAATATAGTATAACAAATTCATTCTGAACAGTTTAACAGCTTAACATTTTAGATAAAACTATTAGAATGTCTTGTGCTTACCACAGGACTAGTGACATATTATGTATCTAATAAACAAACAGTGCTCAGTTATTTGGAAATTCTACAAGCAAATTTAAATGCCCATTTTACCGGAAGGGACTAGATGTTGGTGTAGTGCTTCTACCGCTGATTGGAGGTGTGCCTGGTTTTATATCAATGCCACTTCCAAAGGCTTTCAGTTCCATTTCAGACATCTGAGAAAGAACACAAGATACACTTAACATTTCTACAATTCCAGAAGCTAACAACTGTGTTTAGTACTCTATACATGAAGTCTTAATCTATTAATAGCAAAGAGCCAAAATCCTATAATTAGTTTTCAAATACCATGAAATCAATAAGGCCAAATTTTTGGCTGAAAAGTCTAAGAGACTGTGTAAATCCAATTCTCCCACAAAATTTGTGACTTCTTTGTTATTAGGTAAAAAATAGAAGAGGCCAAATACATTTAAAGTGGATAAAAAAATAAGTATACTAGGGTTTGAGATTTCCTGAAAGTGATAGAAATAAATGCAGCATTTTATTTTTACAGATGACACATATTAACACATGTAGCCTTAAATTCTCAAAGAAACCGTCCAACCCCCTTCCACTTACTTTCCCGGTGGTCGTGATCATGCTATGTTGTGTTCCAGCAGGAATCAACCCTCTGAAAGGCTGGCTGACTTGGGTGGGACGACTCAGGCTCTGGGCCTGTGCTTGAGGGGTGGTGTGCTGTAACGGGGGCTGAAGAGTCTGAGGCAGAGCAATTAAAGGCTGCCCCGTGGATCCAAAATTAGGCAAGGAAAGCTGGGATGCTGGTAAAGGTACTGTAACCTAGAACGTAAGCAAACAGAAATTGCAGCAATTTGCATATACAGAACCTGTTGAGTATATATCCCTATCAACTATATATGCAACTCTTTAAATACTATGGAGTAAGATTTTAAACAGAATAAATCAATCTACTAATATTAGTAAAATTTGTATTTCACATATAAATCTTTTGCTTAGTGACTACCTCCATTCTTTCACTAAAGCTGTAACAATAAAACAAATCAGCAGGGGAGAAACTATATAACATAAATGATTATGACTATCTTTAAATTAATTCAGAGTACATGTCAAATAACCATACAATAAAAACATGCGGATACAATTTAGTAGTCACAACTTTCCAATTAGCAATTTATTTTAAATGTCAATAGGATAATGCATTTATAAAGTGTCAACCCAAAAACAGCTACCAAAGTTATGAGAAAATGACTAATGGCTTGCTTGTCTCTCACCCAGCCCTCCACCAACTTTTAAAAAGTGAGGTGATTATTAATACTGCTAGAGAAAATAGTTTCTAAAAAAAATTTTTTTTCACTAAAAATTTTTACGTTCATACACTTAAGAAACGTGCCTGTCACACTGCCGATGTACTGTATTAACTACTGTGATAGTCTTTAGTATTCCTTCATCTTCAGCATGAACGAGTAAAGCACCTATGACACTTACATGTAACTATATATCCCAAAGAATGGTTTTCAAACTTTTATATTCATGGAATCCTTTGTTAAAATAAACAATTACATGAAAACCAATTTTTTAAAAAAGTAAAAAACCACCAATTCAAGTAGGGGTGGGGAGAGGGGTATGGGACTAAAGCATATTCCATTACCAATAGACCCCACAGAATTCCTAGGACCACTCAGAGAAGTCTGAAAACCACTGCACGTCCCCCATCTCAGTTCTATTTAAATTCCCAAACATCAACAAAAACAGTAGCAATAGTAGTAATAGTAATGAAAACTGAGGAAATTTACCATGCCATAGTTTACCTGCTGGAGAGTACTCGGGGACTGGGCAGTGTTATAAAAATTTGTCTGACCAGGCTGTTGTACTTGTCCAGAATAAAGGTTTGAAGCCTGGGTAAGATTTGCTCTAGCCTAGAAAAAATTTAGTAAGAAAACAACAGTAAGATTGAAAAAGTTTCCAATTCAGAGACCTAGGTTATGGATTCAAAACAATCTCATGAATTTTAGTATTAGATGGAAAAGAAGACCTTTGTTTTTGTCTTTTAACATTCTTTCTTTAAAAACTGTCCTTACGTATTATAATCTGCTGCCCAAGAATACCACAGTGCATGCTCTCTAGCCCCTGCCTTACCTGAAGGAGATGTGTATCAATCAGCTGGGAACCTCCTAGTCCTGAGGCCTGACCCAGCTGATGTTCGTACAAGATAGGAATAGGCTGAGTATTTGAAGTCTGTTGAAAGGCAAGACCAGACTGTGCCTTGGCAAGTTCCTGGTGTTGGACAGCTGGAAAATTGTGGATGGCAGTACCAGAAAGAACCACAGATGGCTGGGATAGACTGTTCTGCATAAAGGCTGGCTGTGATCTACGTAAGTATTGAAGAGAAAAGGCTTACGTTAGAAGTTCATTTTATCCGGAATCTGGCAATCTTAAGAATGAGTATTGCAAATGACCAACCACTTCAATTAGCATAAGAAAAGACAGACTACAGACTGTCTCTAAGGCACTTGTTTCAAAATTTAGAGACCCCTATATGATAAAGCTCCACATGTAAAAAGTTTTGGAAAAAGGATTACTCTTCCTGAGAAATGGGAAATTTTACCTCTTGAACAATGAATGAGAATGATTCTCTTTTCAGGTGTTCACTAGAAAGCTCCAAACTAAATCTACCATTTTCTCTTTGGTACTGATATTCCATTCAAATTTATAGCAACAATAGCTCTGACTTTTATTTGTATTTCATTACTTCCCCTTATATAACAGGGTTGTCTGGAAAGTTTCCAGCCATGTAATATAAAAAATAGAGGCATTTATGGTTGAATTTTTTCTGAACAGCCCTAATGTATTTCTTAGAACAGATCTCAAGACCTCTATGGAATGAAGCACAGTAGTCATTCACATCAGGAATACCCACCAAGTTTTTTGGTTTTTTTTTTTTAATCTGAGGTATAATGGACATATAATTTTATATTAAACATGATGATTTGGTATTTATATCTACTGTGAAATGAAGCTACTTAACACTCTTCACTATATAGTTACAAAATTGGTTTTTCTTCTCTTTTTTTTTTTTTTAAGATTTATTTTTATTGTTTTTGACAGAGAGAGACAGAGACAGAGAGAAGGGGGTGGGCCCAGAATAGTCTCCATAGTTGCACATTATTGGTTTTTCCACATAATTTCATTCCACAGGTGGACGCGGGGCTGCACAGGGCAGAAACTGGGCTGGGGTCTCATTCCGGTGAGAATTGAACTGGGGGCATTCCCCAGTTCAGCATATGGGTCCACATGGGCCGGGACCGGGATTTGATCCTTGGTCCCTGGGGCTGCAAAGCGAGTGCTTAGCCCACTGAACCATCCTGGCTTCTCCATCTTTTCTTTTTTTTTTTAAGATTTATTTTTATTGTTTTTTGACAGAGAGACAGAGAGAATGGGGAGGGCCCAGAGGAGTCTCCGCAGCCGACAGAATAAGTTTTCCACATAGTTTCACTCCACAGGTGGGCGCGGGGCTGTGCAGGGCAGGAACTGGGCTGGGAACCTCTCACATAGGCCCTGGCAAGAGCTGAACTGAGGCCACACCCCAGTTCAGCATATGGGTCTGCCTGGGCCGGAGCCGGGACCTGATTCCCAGTCTCCGGGGCTGCAAAGCGAGCGCTCAACCCGCTCAGTCATCCCAGCTTCCCCAAAATTGGTTTTTCTTATGATGAGAACTTTTAAAATCTACTCAGCAGCTTTAAAAGTAATCTTTTTTTTAAAAGATTTATTTTATTGTTTTTGACAGAGACAGAGAGAAGGGGGAAGGGCCCAGAGCAGTCTCCATAGCTGTACATCATCAGTTTTCGACATGGCTTTATTCCACACAGGTGGGTGGGGGGCTGCACAGGGTGGGAGCCAGGCTGGGGCCGCCCACTTCGGAGGCACACCCTATCAAGCCAGGAGCCAAGAATTGAATGGGGCCTCCCGAGTGGGAAAGCACACCACAGTTCAGCATATGGGTCTGCACAGGCTGGGGCCGGGGCTTGATCCTTGTTCCCCGGGGCTACAATCAAGTGCTCAACCACTGAGCCATCCCAGCCTCCCCTAAAAGTAATCTTAATGTCTACTTATAACTGATGTTTCAAATATAAAGCAGAAAAACAAGAATATTGTTATAAACTGTGCTGGCAGAAATTAATTCAAGGATTTCCTGCTAATAACCACATGCTGGTTAGATTTAGAGCAAGTAGCAGCAGAATGATTTAGCAAGGATACAAACTGCTTCAAAGTCTAAACCTGTGTCTTCTAACACAGTAGCCACAATTACACATACAGTTTATACAGTATTTGTATTAAACAGGTCTGATCTTAAAAAGCAAATCTTCCAAGGCAATTGTTAAAATGGGAATTATAAATATAGAATATCACTGCATTGCTACTAAATCTCCCATGACTACGGAAGACATTACATGTTAATCATTGAACTCTTTCACAGAGCTAGAAAATAGCTGCAACTTTTCAGCTATTTTTCAAGCAGCCAATACCAATTAAAAGCAGATTGGTTTGTGAGGTTGAATCTATTTGCTCTTTTAGTTTTATTTTTTTACTAAAAATTCCAAGATAACCCCCAATATAATAATATAAAAGAGACTGTCTCTAGCTTCTAGTTGGGGGAATAGTTTTACTTCTACTGGGAGAGAATTTCTTCAAATAACCAAACAATGATGGAGTAAAACCAGAAAAGAAAACATATATATAGCCAATTATATAGATATACTAAATTCTACTGAAGAATCTTTAATAAAAAAAAAGTGAGAGCCACTTTTATTAAGTTTATCAATAATTCTGCTGTTAAGAAAGTTTAATTAGCTGACCCTAGCTTCTTTAAGAATATAATTTATGTAATCTAAAAGAAATAAGCTATATCAATTGATGCCAAATATAATCTATAAAGCATGGAAATTCTATCTGAACCACATCAAAACTAAACACATTTCTAAAAGAAAATGTAGAACTCTGTAACTTTCCTAAACGGTCCTGAGAGTAATTTATTTTACTTTTTGATGGTTTAGAGCCATTACCATGAGTACTGATGACAGCTATGCCATGATCACTGAAATCCCTGACTCTTATCATCACCCTTCATTCTCATTAAGTTGGAGAGAAGAGACACCTGGGGTTGAATCCAGGCTCTGTCACTATCGGTAGTGAGGAGTCCAATTCTATGTGAAAAACCCAACCCCTTCAAGTCCCAACCTCCTTTTAAGTCACTTGTGTGGTTTTGTGGAGTCTAAAATTCCTCAAGTTACTGTATGGAAAGGGCTGATTAGTGACCATATACTGGGGGTGCCCAAAAAAGCATACACATTTTAAGAGATACTATGTATGTATTACTTTTTGAAGTTGAACTGAATTACGGTAGCAATGTATAGTATGATTTTCGCTCAACAGATGGTGTTAATCAAATGAAAGCTAGCTGGTGTCACCATGCAACAGGCAGGACAGTCAAGGAAAATGGCAGAAGCACAGCTGTCATTCAAGGAGCGCAAGACTATTTTGAAGTGGTATTTGAAATTCGAGAATGTCGTGGAAGTACGACAATGGAGGCATAAGTATGCAATAGAACCTCCAGCATGCCTAACAACTGCATGCATTTGTGATAAATTTGAGACCCATGGTAAATTGAAACGGTATTCCCAGAAATACATGTGGACACTTTGGTCAACATTACTCAAGCAGTAGTTCACTGTCATCAGAAATGTCTGGAGAAAAAAAAAAAAAGAAATGTCTGGAGTCTGATGGTACCCACTTTGAGCAGCACTTGTAACTGAAGTCAAATGTGATTTGTATTCATCTTTTGTTATTAGTACATATTGAGTATCATAACTTTAATATAGTTGTTTCCTTTCTTAAAATGTGCATACATTTTTTGGCACCCTCTATGTGTAAGAAAAATTCATTAAAGATCAGTTTTTATTACTTCCCTAACTGCAAGGACAACTTACAGCAAATCTTTCAAAAGGATGGTTTCTTCTATACTATACAGCATATTTGTCAACACTATTACCACTACTTCTATTCTTTGACACTCCACTTCTCTCACTTTTATAACACTCCACCCTGGCTTCCACCCCTTTACATACTATTATTTGCCATGTCTCAGATTCGCACTGAACAGACTTGGGTTTCCAATTGTTAGCAGTAAGATAGCATTTAAATTTTTAGGTCCTTGAGCAGCTGTTTTCTGTGATTTCTAATTGCTATGGGATTGTTGTCACCCTCTTCAATAAAGCCGGACTTAAATGACCAGAGGCTAAAGTTCATGACACATAATCAACATAATAATTTAATGTAGTTTGTAACAGGAAAGGAAGGAGCTAGTAGGGACATGGCAAGAAAGCGCAGCAACTACGCTTCCAATATCACAGACATAACTGTAACATAGCCTACCTATATGGTTGAAGGGAAGAATTGAATAATTCTTGAGCCTGGGAAACAGCTGGCCCAGCACCCAAACTCAGTTGGGCTTGATGCTGTCCTTGTAGCGGTGCATAAATAGGAATTGGAATCTGCTGAACTGAAGTTGGCTGCAATGCAATGCAAAATACAAATGAACAAATGACATTTGAATACCATAGACAAAACTCGTAATACTTGGGCAGATATACACTTGAGATATAAAAGAATAAATGATTAATACCATGTGTCAGTTCCCTTGTAAAATAAAACCAAATGTAGACATCTAAATTTCCCTTTCAGTGCTCACTTTGGCAGCACATATACTAAATTTCCCTTTCAACTCATTACTCCACATGGTTAATCATGAAGCTTTGACAAATTTGGGAAAGTTTTAAAATTTTGCTACTATATACTAACATAAACATGGGTTGTCCCAAGTTGTTAACAGAAGATTATAACTTCAAAGAGTCTATTATTTGTAGCCCAAGATTATTATACCATAAAACTGCCAAGAAACAAATACAGGATATAAGAAATCTGTGATATTTACCTGAGAAAGACCTGGTTGGAAGCCTTGCTGCTGAGCCAATGATGGTGGAGCCAGTCGTGCATGTTGGGTGTTGAATAAATGGCTTGTGTCCATATAGAAAGCTGGGATTTGAGCTGTAGACCAATCAGGAAAAACAAGCAGTAATAATTGCCTAAATTTCACAATTCTCCAAACAATAACTAAAAACCAATTTTTTTAACGGACTTCGAATTAAGTGAGCCCTCTGAAAATTCATGCAGCCCAGGAAATCTTAGCTATGTGAAAAGATACAAGGCAAAAAGATGCAGACTCTAACAGACAGGTATATGCAAATTAAAACAACCAAACTCTAATACTTGTAAAGATAAAAAAAAAAAAAAAAAAATCTCAGGATGCTGGGATAGCTTAAAAGGTTGAGCACTTGCCTGCAACCATGAGTTAACTTTTGGGGAAGCCTGGATGGCTTAGGGGGTTAAGCACTCATTTTACAGCCCTGGGGATCAAAGATCGAATCCTGGCCCTGGCCTGTGTGGACCCATAGGCTGAACTGGGGTGTGCTTCCTACGTGGGAGGCCCCCAGTTCCATTCCCACCCCCTGACCCTCCCAGTTTAGCCCTTAGCTTGAGGGGGCATGCCTCCCATGTGGGAGGCCCCTTGCCCACCTGTATGGAACAAAACTACCGTATTTTCCGGCGTGTAAGACGACCGGGCATATAAGACGACCGGGCGTATAAGACGACCCCCTAATTTTACAGTTAAAACATAGGTTTAGGCCTATATTCGCTGTATAAGACTACAACCTCAGAAGTGGGGGGTCGTCTTATACAGCGAATATAGGCCTAAACCTATGTTTTAACTGTAAAATTAGGGGGTCGTCTTATACGCCTGGTCATCTTATACGCCGGAAAATACGGTACATCAAAAACTGATGATGTACAACTATGGAGACTGCTCTGGGCCCTCCCCCTTCTCTCTGTCTTTGTCAAAAATAGTAAAATAAATCCTTTAAAAAATACTTAAAGAAACAGATAACTTTTATATCATTAGAATAACATCAAAATGCATAAGTTATTTTGTAAATTAGACACTACTTTGTCTAATATATACGTGTAAGGGTCCCAGAATGCTTATTCAAGGAGAGATAGCAGTTAATTCTATCAGGAAATAAATTTGCAAAGCAGATCAAAGATTATATGAACTTGAAAGGGTGTCTAAGAAGAGAAAAATCAGGCATTCAAAAAAAGTCTTCGTTTTCTAAATTCTTACACCTTTACCTGCTGCAGACTGAGACACATAGACTTGTGGACTCTGCTGTTGCTGGGCAATCAGAGAAGGCATACAGCTTAGCTGTGAAAAATGACTTGCAGAAGGTAGGCTGCTTGTCTGTAGTTGTTGGGGTTTCACTTTACAAATATTTGGAGGATCTGATGTGGTTGTCGATTTTGTACTTAGAGAAGAGGTAGTATAGGTACCAGCTCCTGTGTTTGCGAGAGGGATAAAAATAAGAAAACAACATATATATATATTTTAAAGATTTATTTTTATTGTTTTTGACAGAGAGAGAGAGAGAGAGAGATACAGAGACAGAGAGAAGGGGGAGGGCCCAGAACAGTCTCCATAATTGCACATCATCGGTTTTTCCACATAATTTCATTCCACAAGTTGGCACAGGGCTGCACAGGGCAGGAACTGGGCTGGGGTCTCACCCCAGTGAGAACCGAACTGGAGGCACTCCCCAGTTCAGCATATGGGTCTGCATGGGCCGGGGCCGGGATTCGACCTTTGGTCCCCGGGGCTGCAAAGTGAGCACTTAACCCACTGAGCCATCCTGGCTTCCTCACAACATATTTTTTAAAGTGCCATTGTTGTCACAGTAAAATAGCTCAAGCACCAACTGGAAACTGGAAAATTAATGTTTATGCCCACCATGTACTTAGATACTGCACCTCAGGCCAAAAGGGGATACGAAGTATGTATCATTATTATAATTATCTTTATCTACATCTCTCCCTCTCTTCACCTCCTTTGTATATATTTTTAAAAACTAAGACAAATAATTAATACATACGTGGTCTTATATAATTAGAAGGGTCAATTATTCCTGTTGATCAATGAGCTATAATGATTGAAATACTGGAACAAATGACTATAGTGGTATTTGCTTAAAAAGTGAGATGTAGTTATATTCAGATGTCTAATAATGTTTTATCTGAGAGGACCAAGATGAAGGTACCTCTGTTCTTCCACTTGAGTCTCCACCAGTAGGAAGATAAAAAGGTCCTTATTAAAAATGTATCCTATTTGAGGGTGATATAGAAAAAACTACAGACCTGGAAAAAAGGAGGTAGTTGGGTTCCAAAAGAAGGATTATCAACCTTCTCAGTCCCTTTATTTCCTATAATACTCTCCTCCTGGTTCCTTTATACCTCTTACCCACCCAAATAGACTGCGGCCCAAGCTAGAGCCAATAAGCATAATGAAGATGCCTTGCTAATGGATATTAAGAAATGCTTGAACAGGTTTTAAAGAATAAAGATATATAGTTGAAATATTCTCTTTGATTTGGATCTCTGGGTTTCTCTTAATATGTACTTCTCATTCCAGATAACATCCAAGTATCTGTAATACAGCCCAAAGACCAGTTCTTTTGGTAGTTAAAACTAGCAGAGAATGACAGAATATTCAAAAGCAGTATTTCGGGGATGCCGGGATAGCTCAGCAGACTGAGTGTTTGTATTGCAACTATGAGGTCTGCGGACTGAATCCCAACCCTGGCCTGTGTAAACCCATGTGGTGAACTGTGGCACAAGTGGTAACTATTAGGATGGCGGCAAAGGCTCTCGCCTCTCATGCAAGAGGCCCCCAGTTTGGGTCCTGCTCCGTGCAATCAATCCCACATCCACCTGTGTGGAATGAAACCATGTCACAACTCATGATGTACAACTATAGAGACTGCTCTGGGCCCTTCCATCTTCTCCCTCTCTCACTCATTTACCTTCTCTCAAACAATAAAATAAATCTTAAAAAACAAATGAACAAAAAAAGAAAAGCAGTACTTCAGTCAGTAAATAAGAACCATTCAGGGGAAGCTGGGATGGCTCAGTGGGTTAAGGATCGATTGAATCATAGCCCCGGCCCGAGTGGACCCATATGCTGAAGTGGGGTGTGCTTCCCATGTGGGAGGCCCCCAGTTTGGTTCTCAGCCCCTGGCTCGAGGGGGTGTGCCTCCCATGCAGGAGGACTCCAGCCCAGTTCCTGCCTTGCGCGGCCCCCGCCAACCTGTGTGGAACAAAACCACATTGAAAACTAATGACGTACAACTATGGAGACTGCTCTGGGCCCTCCCCTTTCTCTCTCTCTGTGACTCTGTCAAAGAAATAAAATAAATCTTAAAAAGAACCACTCAAAAATCAAAATTCTGTGCTGGGTATCATTTATATCTATTGGAGCTTCCCAATACTTTGGGAAAGCTTAAAATAAAATTTGTTTTTGATAGAAGAAACATGGTTACATATGATAAGTGTGCTTCTCTAGAGCCAAGCATTTTAGAAACAGCTTTTGTGATTCTTTAAGAATTGTAAAGCCTCCAAATGAGATATATGAAAGAATTACACAGTAGTGAAAAATTAAGGAAGAAAAACACCTTTTAATGTGAGGTGCTTATGGATTCTCATGAAAAACAAAATAGAAACTAAAAAACCATAATCTACTCAAAAAACAGACTAAATATTCTCTAACCCTAACTCTTCATTAGAAACACATCTACCCAACAGATTTAGGCCAATAGCTCCTTCAAAGTAGATACAGACTGCAAAATATTTAAAAGCTGTGTGATTGTGTTATTTTTTGAGTTGGTTTAATTAGCTGTCAATGAGTTAAAATATAAAAATCAAAAGGTGAATTATTATTAAAAAGTTTCAGAGAAACAAGATAAAAATTTTTCATCAATTATTAATACTTATTAGTATCTATAATAGGGTTAGGAAGGGGAAAAAAAGGTTCACCAAGTGTTTTAGTCAGCCATCAATAATGCCTGCTAAACTGGGAGAGGGCAAACACAGGCGAGGGGGTGAGAATGGCAAGTTTACAAACAGACAATAATTACCTCATGTATAATCTTACGTCTTTTACAAATAATACTTTTATGGGGACATAGTAAACAGAAAATGATCTTAAGAAATTTGAAATAACTTAAGATATTTAAAAAACAGGTACAAAAACACTTCTACCTGATAGTGATGTTGTGGGAGTGACTGAAGCAACTGGAATCTGAGGCATCGATGCACTTGAGAACGAGTTGTAATTCGCAGGGCTTGGCCCGCTGGCACTACTGCTGACTCCACTTGCCATTGGAGGTGCTGTGGAAGTTACTGGAGATCCCTTATCCCTTACATTTGGAGAATTCTCCCATGCCTTACGTGCAGACTCCATCTGCAATGAAATGGAACACTTTTTAAGGCAAAAAAAATTACTATGCTAACATAACATAGACATGCATAAACAAACATGTGTATACATACATATCTTTATTTAAACTCCAAATATAAACTTTCAAAAATAACAAAAAACAAAAAAGATGAACACCCTAGGGTTTTAAAAGCTTTCCCTTTCCCCTTTATCTTTGTTCTTTTACTTAAATTAGGAAGCAGTGGGCTTTAATTATATCTCTATAGAGCTTGTTGATAGCTTTGGCAAAACAACCCAGTAAAATATAACATCACAGCGCCTATATCATCTAAATTGGAGTCCCCACCCCTACCAATGAATAAAAAAATGGAAATACTGGGCACTTCAGGACTTACTTAAGGATCTGATTCTAGTAGGAAAGGTACTACAGGCCCTCCATAAATACTCATTCCCTCCATTTTTTTTTTTTAAGCCAATAGTTCTCAAATGTTTGGCTGTTTTATGCTCAGTGTTTTAAAAGGTAATGTGACCAGACATATTTAGGCTTGGGTGGAGCAGAAACACTTGTTTCACATCAAGATCTCATCAAGCATTTCATTTATCAACTGCCGTCATTTGTATTGGTGGCTACTGTGTGGTCTCCTATTTTTTTAAAAGGTAGAAACGGGTCTTATTTCAATCTAGTTTCAATCTGTCTAGAGTAGTGTTACTAAACAGACATATAAACAAAACCACAAATATGATTTTAAATTTTCTATTAGTCACATTTAAAAAAGTAAAGGCAGTACTTATTTTGATGGTATGCTTTATTAACCAAATATATCTACAATTAAAACCTATAATCAACATAAAAATTAAGATGTGTTATTAAAAAAAAACACACTAATATTTCAGATTCAGCCTCCAGTTTAAGATTTATTTTTATTGTTTTTGACAGAGAGAGAGAGACAGAGATACAGAGACAGAGAGAAGGGAGAAGGCCCAGAACAGTCTCCGTAGTTGCACATCACTGGTTTTTCCACATAGTTTCATTCCACAAGTGGGCATGGGGCTGCACAGGGCAGGAACTGGGCCGGGGTCTCACCCAGGTGAGAACTGAATTGGGGGCACTCCCCAGTTCAGCATATGGGTCCGCATAGACCAGGCCCGGGATTCAATCCTCGGTCTCTGGGACTGCAAAGTGAGCGATTAACCAACCGAGCCATCCCGGCTTCCTCCCAATTTATTTTATACTTAACATATTGCATACGGATCACAAGAATCTTCGTTTTTTCTAAGCCATGCATTAAGGACGGGTAACGAGAATTCTCGTTTTTACACTTGACCTTTTATTTTTTGCAAGATTTATTTAATTAATTAGGTTTGGTTGATATATAACGAGCAAATATTATCAATGGATAAATTTATGTAAGTACAAAAAATTTCATTGAAGTTATAAATAATACGGAAGCAATAGCATTTTAAACAGAAGAGTTCATTTCAATGTGGTCTCATTTAAATACCTGCCGGAACAGAGGGGTATGCGGGATTTAAACCCCGCCATACGTTGGCAACGTGTTAATACACTTATATTTATTAAGCCTCTTCCAAAGGTGGGGGGCAAGAAGTCAAACTGTCATGAACCTGGAGACACTCAATCTAGAAATGAACATGGCCACATCATAAATGATGTAATTACCCACTCTCCTGAATAATCAAAAAGATTCACTGTCAACCAGTGAGTGCCACATTAGGAGAAACCTGCTGCAACAGAGGTTAAATACTTGCCTTAAAAAAATTCTCAATTCCATGTCCACACTTTTTTTACACTGACTATCCCTGAAGTAAACAACTGAGTTAAAATACTCTCAAATAACTCAACTAACAAATGCATTAGTAACACAGCTCAAAATTATACACATAATAGATTAAAAACTAGCCTAAACTCTCTGTCAAAACTCTCTTTTGCTCTCTTATTCAAAAACTATCCAACAATAATCTACGGTATACAAAATCACTTGTGTTAATTACTTCTTCATAAAATGCTCTAAACTATGTTGTTTTCATTCAATTCACATGACTTACAGTAAAAACAAAAAATTAGCATTCTTTTCATTATTTACACTTAGGGGAAAAACATGCAACGTCAAGCTAGCTGTGTTTTTGTATACAACTAATATATACAAAAAATCAGGATCTCTAAGAGGAACTTAGTATAGGCATGGAATATAAATGTTCCCCTTTAAGAGAAAATTCGTAATAATAATAGGCCTTACTTCAGACATGAGGATATAAAGTCACTGTTAAGTGGTATTAGAAACTACTAAAATTTTAAGGTATAATTTGACATCACTCCATTTCCTTAGCTTATTATTGTGGCTCACCACACAAAACTAGTAAAAATACCAAGAGAATACTGTTAACTTATGTCCCCTCGCATGCAACAATCAAGGACCTTTAGAGATGGATGTCGTACATACCTTGAAGGTGAGGCTGAAAGTAGTGGGAGGAACTGAAGTTAGGCTGGAGCTCTGTTGTATAGTCTCCCTCTTAGGGAGGGGAAGGGTGTTGGGCAGGGGCACCTGAAAAGGTAGGCAACAAATATCACAATCTAACTAAGTCTGCTACAAAAGCGCCATTAAAGATAATGCCACTGTACTATACTGGGCATTTAATTTTCATCAGAGCCAACTGAAATATTTGATTACTTAAGAGTCACACTGTTTATAGTAATTGATAATTTTGGACAGCTTAGATAAAAATTCTGAAGAGAAATACTATGTCTTTTTATGCATGAATTGAAAGAGTGACCCAAACCTAAGGTATAAACTTGAAGGCAGTGTTTCTCATATTTTAATGTGTATACAAGTCACCTGAAGATGCTGTTAAAATGTAGATTCTGATTCAGTTGGTCTGGAGGAAGACCTGAAATTCTGCATTTCAATCAAGCACCCAGGTGATGCTGATGCTGTTGGTCCCTGGACCATATACACTGTGTAGCAAAACTCTAAGGAAAATAATTTCCACCATTTATGGGACCCACAGGTTCTATCAGAAACATTTAACACAACAGTATAAACAGAAGAAATTAATCTCTTTCCTTTTAAGAGTCAACTTTCTTATAACTAGAATTAAGAACAAAAGTAATACTGGGAGGAAAGCATGGAATATATTACCTCCCCCCACCCTCCATTATAAAACAAACAAATCGCTTTGCTGTAGTAATAACATGACTATAGAAAATACTGTTAGAAACTTGAAGGTACCAGAAACCCGCTACCTGTTATCTTTTCTTTTTTTCCCCTCTAAGCCTATGGAGTGCAGATTTTATTACATACTATTTTCTACATGACTGATTGTCATGCTTCATTCTGTTCCAGTAAAATGACTGGGATGTTAGGGCCTGTTGGGTAATTACTTTGTGATACTATAGACTACCTAATGGAGATTATAATAACATGGACTACTTAATAAAGGTTATTGTATAAGTCTTTAAAATAGCTGTGCTACAATAATAAAAAACACCACCTAAATTCAAATCTTCAGGATATTCAAGTTCAAAACAATTGTAACTTAAAGTACCTTTAAAATTAGACTAACACTAACCAATAACGATCCTAAGCTCCTAAAAAAGTATATACTAAGCTTCAAGAGGAAGAAATCTTTTCAAGTATAATTTTCAAAAAGGCAAAAGTTCTATGCATAAAATGGAACCCCCAAATAGACTAATGTAGGAAACAAAAACATTTCAAAAGTACATAAACTTCTTCCCACAAAGGACATTGATTTTAACACATTAAGTTCAGAACATTCACCACACTTGGTACAAATAAGCAACACTACGAAAACATTACTAATTGATGACCATTTATAATGCCCCCTGACCCAAACTGATTTTCCTGTTTTTATATATACTCTAGGTACACTGCTAAAAACCAAATGTAGACTACTTACTTATAAACAAGACCAGGTCTCTTCCCTTCAACTGTCTCCATGCACAAGTCAGTCACTCACTATGTTAATTAGCCTCACAGACCACACAGAAACCATTAAGATACTCACATGGATATTTTCAATGAGTTTTAAAAGGTTCTGAGAATTATCTTTCCTTACTCATTCATATTTCATAAATTATAGTTTTAGAAGGTAGTTTGGCAGAAAGTGTTATATACTTTCTTCAAAAAGTAACACCTAAAAATTACTCTGTAATTTTTAAAAACAAGAAAAGACACCACAATTTAAGTACAATTCAGCTGTACTGAGATGTAACTGATTTACTATTTGGTAATCTCACAGTAACATTAGCACTTAATTTGCCAGGAAGTCTTTTTGTCCGTCCCAAGTTTTCCATTACTTCCTATAAGTTAAATAAATTTAAACCTTTCTCCAAAAGGTCAGAGGGAAGATTTTGGCAAAGGAAATAAAGTTTTATAACATCTGAAAGTTGGACAAATTACATTAAGCTCCTAATGTGTCCTACATGAAGAGGAAATGTGTGACTCACTCCTTGCTCTCTTTTCCTGAGCTAAATATTAAGTCTTTTGGCTAGATTACAAGGTTGAATTAAATGACCCCTAATGTATCTGACCTTTCTGAAATTCTACATACCGGTATATAACTTGGATGCTAAAAGGGAAGAACAGAAAGTCTAAGAAAAAACATTGTGAAGACATAATTGAGATTTTTATCCTCACAGTGATAAGAGTTAAAGCCCTTTGTCAGAGACCTTTAAATATACCTATAAAAGATATTTTATTGAAAAGAATAAGACTTTACTTATTATAGAGGGCTGCATTTAAAAAGGAGAGCAACTGACCAAATTTCCACCATAACTAAGGCCGTACATGTAACTTCTGTAATGCTCTTCTATCATAGCAAGGTTACCGTACCTAACTTTTTTGGGCTTCCAATTTTTCAGTCAGTGAATTAGGTAAAATGATGGACTGTACTGACTTTTAACACAATCTTGAATTATAACACGGTTGGCTCTTGGAAACTAGAGCCAAATTTACATGACTTACTGCCAACTTTTACTATAATACAGCATTTAAGTATTTCTGAAGTACTTATATATACATTATAGCTCCATCATCACAACAGCAATGTTGTTAAAATCCAGTATAACCTTTTAACTTAAAATACCTGATTTCTGGTAACACTAATTGTCTTTCTGTTTTAATTGAATGAGCTTTCATTGTATTATAAAAAGGTTTCATTTAAGAACAAAATTACCAAGAAAATAAAATGCTGATAATCTGCAAACCATGATAGCTAAGAACAAAAACTCTTACCAAAACCAAGTTAATAAGATTAGTACTTATGAAACCCAGCCTAAGCACAAGTCTGGATCTTAAATGGAAAGGTGATGACTTTCAAAGGAAAAACACTTAAGTTTTGACTATTTTTGCTAATTATATTATAGTGCTCCTAAGTACAAACTTGCTATCAAATATTTCCCGGAGAAGAATTAATAAACATTGGTCATACAATATGTATTAGGTAACAATAGCCACTTTCCTATCCCAACTTGCCACATGTCAGGTTGATTACTTACATTATTAACCAAAGTATCCTCCATCTTTGCATTATTAGTAGCCACAGTGTTAGGCAGAGAAGAAGAAGGTGTAGTATAGTCTGTTACAGACTCCTGTGGAGTAATAATAGAAAAAAAAATGTTTTAAACTGAATTAATGAGTCACTTTCTAATGACAGTCTAACAGTTATAGTTTTTGGAGAAAGGAGAGGAGAGCAGACCTTAAGACTCAATTCACTAAAATCTCAACTTAAGACTAACTGGGATAAAACAAACAAAACCACCTCTGAAATAACATTTCAATTATTGCTGGGTCCTGTACATTTTAAAAAATGCACTGCATAGTACTGGGAGATTGCCAATAGTACTAAATATTTATTCCTGTAGATTACTAAAAGAACTGTGAGGTCCTCACAATGTCTAGCTTACTTTCAACTATTTTTTATTCTCTTCAAAATAAAAACAATCTATATAGGTAAATGAATGTCAAGACCATAGTTGTCACAAGTCATTAGGTTTTAGAATAAACTTACTTATCATCATGAAATTCTTCTTTAAATATGGCAGAACTGAATTGAATGAGCTTTTTACTTATATACATTAGGAAGAGAAAACTAGTCAAATATGAAAACCTTTCTTCTCAATGAATATATGTCCTGGAGTGAACATGAAATGGAAGATATCAATTTGCTATTCCCATAAGTGTTAGTCCCTGTAAGTCACTCAGTATAACTAGCCTCAACAAGCATTTAAAAAAGTATATGCCTCTTTCATTCAATGTGGTTCCCAAGTTCAAGTCAATTACTTCCTCTGGTGGTCAACCAATGAAACTGTACTCTGTTCCAACTCTGGAAGAAAACTAGCTATACTGAGTTACTAAAGTTTGCTGTATTTCCTGATTTCAAAATCTCACTAGTAGGGAAGCTGGGATGGCTCAGCGGGCTTAGTGCTCGCTTTGCAGCACCAGGGACCGAGGATCCCCGTGTGAAGCCACATACTGAACTGAGGTGTGCTTCCCATTCGGGAGGCCCCCAGTTTAGTTCTGGCTCCCTGGTTTAGCCCCTGGCTTGAGGAAGTGTACCTCCCATGCAGGAGCCCCACCCGTGGAACAAAACCATGTTGAAAACTGATGTACAACTATGGAGACTGCTCTGAGTCCTCCCCCTTCTGTCTCTCTCAAAACCAATAAAGTAAATCTTAAAAAAAAAATCTCTTAGTAAGATATGACTCCACTGTAACTCTACAAAGAAAAGAAAAAGTAATATAGAGCAATTGTTTCAAAGTCTACTAACCTAATGGGAAGTGTTTTTAAATACCATTCACTTTAACACATTTGCCTCAGGCATTTGCTGCTGAGACGGATGTTAGGACCTGAACGACTGATTTTGTGGCTTGTGGCTAAGTTATGTTGGGTGCAAGAAAACCTGATATAACTTTTTTTTTTTAAGATTTATTTTATTGATTTTCGACAGAGAGAAACAGAGACAGAGAGAGACAGAGAGAAGGGGGAGGGCCCAGAGCAGTCTCCATAGTTTATAGCATTAGTTTTCCATATAGTTTCACTCCACAGGTGGGTGAAGGGCTGCACAGGATAGGAACTGGGCCGGGAACCTCCCACATAGGCCCCGCAAGAACTAAACTGGGGGCACACCTCAGTTCAGCATGTGGGTCTGCGTGGGCCGGGGCCGGGATTCGATCCTTGGTCCCCGGGGCTTCAAAGCGAGTGCTCAACGCGCTGAGCCATCCCAGCCTTCCCTATAACTTTTTTTTTCTCAAAGTTTTATTTATTTATTTTATTAATTTTTTGACAGAGAGAGATACAGAGACAGAGAGAGAACTGAACTGGGGGAACTCCCCAGTTCAGTATATGGTTCCGCATGGGCCAGGGCTGGGATTCGATCCTCGGTCCCCGGCACTACAAAGTGAGCGCTTAACCCACTGAGCCATCCCGGCTTCCCCCGCTATAACTTTTTAATGAACTGATATTTTTCAAAAAATTTCAAGGAATGTGGTAATTACTTTGCTGTTTAATAACTTATGCGTTTTAACTTGCAGTTATCAGTGGTTCTCAACTTTTGATCGTATAGTTAAAAATTTGATATTTTAGTTAAGAAGTATAAATATGTTATACATTTTTCAATTTCATTTCATGATAAAGTCTCCTTATAATTCCAGGGTTCATTAATATGTCTTCATAAGTTTCCCAAGAATGTTGTCACTTATAAATTATACATTTTCTCCATAGTTTTGCAAAAACACATTACATATATCCACTATTATTCCAGTCACTATACAGTTCACAATCACTAGCAAAATTTGCGTAAATCTTAGACAAAGACTAAAATCTACTAGCCAGAATGTATCTCAAAAAGATACTAAAAATCTTGACTCTTGCCTGGCAGACGCCAGTTTGACTGAACAATGTTTTTAATTTATTTAAAATTTGTTGGGGTGACACTGATATCAATTACATTGTTTCCAGGTGTGTAATTCTACATTATATTATCTATACATCACATTATGTGCTCACCACCCAGATGACTGAACAATTTTGTCGCTCAGTTTAAACTGTTGTAAATAAACGAAAACCATAGAGGCGCACAAGTGAAAAATCAGGTAGCACATTATTTTTCATCAGCCTGATAACCAGTTATCTGATGTCTTTGCTTATGGACCAAAGCCCAAGCATCGGGCTCGTATGTGCTGTTCTAATACATACACAGTTCCTGTGTTGATAATTATGGAATAAAACAGGAAGTTGTAAATATTTTCAATCATACATCTCTTGAAGTATCTGTTATGACATCTCTGAAGAGAAATTGAACCAGTATAGAATTTTATCTATTTATTTTCTGATAGAATTGTGGGAAATCTAAAAACTCATATATGTGTCATCAGGTTCCAACAAAGCAAAAGATGCATATATGACTAATCCAAAGTGAAAGTATTACACTACTGAATGGTCCAGAATTAAGAGTAAATTTCTACAGAAAGAAGTAATTCACTCAAAGGAGCTCACATGTGCACAACCTGAAATGAAATCTCTGTAGAAATAACCCATATAGTCTATATAATTACTTGGCACAAGTAAGCCCCCTCACCAAAAAATCATTGCTGTTTTAGACCTATTTTTGTATCAACTGAACTAAGAACCACTGTGTGTCACTCACCTTCACATCAGCACCATATTCTGCAGATGGCACTGAGATCATTGCTCCGATGTCAGCAGACATTTCTGAAGCTGCCTTGGTTTCCTTTGTTGTCACAGGATCTGCACTTCTTACCACAGCAGGGCTTGGTTTCTCTTGGCCTTCTGGCTCCACCTGTTGGGCATCTTTTGCTTTTCTATTTTTTAATGAACGTTCCTTTCCAATAGGACCAGGTTTATGTTCTTTGTTTTCTACTGGACTCAAATCTGGAAGCTAAATTCAAAGTTTTTAACAAAAAGGCATCATGATCAAAGGCATTCATTAAAAATAAAATTCAACTAAAAACGGTTACTTCTCCGTAAGTGTTAGTGGCTTTCATACAATTATATCTGGAATATGAGATTTTTACCTTCTGGGCTTTGATAGGGCCTGCCCTTGGCTGCTTTTGGCGTTGTTCTTTAGGTTCAGGTATTTTGTCAGTAGTTTTTTCCGAAAGCACAGGAACAATTTCATTTTCATTACCGTTTGAAGCTGGAGCACCAAACTGAATTGTGTCAATTCCAATTTCAACTCCACTTTCTTGACCACTCTTTGTTCCCTAATAAGAAAATATTTAAAAGATTATCATAACAAACAGTTCAAAGTTGACTGAATGATTGATTTATGTACCAGCATACATTTTTAAAGTATAACAGGGGGATGCCAGGATGACTCAGCGGGTTGAATGCTCATCTTGCAGCCCTGGAGTCCAAGGATCAAATCCCAACCCTGGCCCATGTGGACCCATATGATGAACTGGCTGTGCCCCCAGTTCGGTTCTCACCAGGGCAAGCCTCCTATGTGGGAGCTCCCCAGTTCTCGGGGGCATGCCTCTCATACAGGAGGCCCTGGCTGGTTCCTGCCCTGTGCCAACCTGTGGAATGAAGTTATGTAGAAAACTAAAGCTGTGCAACTATGGAGACTGCTCTGGGCCCTTCCCCTTTTCTCTCTCTCACTCTGCCAAAACAATAAATTTTTATATTAAAAAATGTATAATAGGTTTAAAGTAATCTACATATTAACTGAGATAGCATTTTAATAAACTTATTAAATCCAAAACAAAGAAACAAACTTTCCACTTCACACTTTATATCAACATAAGAAACACTGAATTTTCTGTATAAGAAATGCTCTATGATTAATCATAATGTCAATACCAACAGGCAGAAGAAAAATAATTAAACCTGAGGATCTTAAAATATTGAATCAAGTCACTGTTTCTTTTACTGGTAAAAGGAGTTTCTCTGCATAACTTTTAAAACAGATGATGAGGACCACTCCAGACATAAGTGAGAAGCTGGAGTGGGGATAGGGGCAGCAGGAAGACTTTGAAAATCTTAACCATATCTTCATCTACTGTCCCATTTCTCTGCTCCCCACATAGAGCAAATCTACTCTAGGTTCTCTATACTCATCTTTTCTCCCATTTTCTCTTACATTCACTCTAACCAGGCTTTCACACTCAATGCTCCACGAAAACGTTCTTGTCAAAGTTATCAGTGACCTCCACATTGTTAACTCCAACTGTCAATTCTTAGGGCCTATCTCACTTGACATTCCAGCAGCATCTGACACACTCTTGCTTAAAACTCATCTTTTACTTGGATTCCAGGACACTTTTCCAACTGCTTGGCATCTCCAACTCTCACATCACCTTAGGACTTAAGTTTTTTATTCTTTTCTCTTTTCTAATTACTCATACTAATAAATCATTCTCCCTTGGTGCTCTCATCCAACCTCATCACTTTAAAATTCATGTCTCCAACTAGATTATCTCCTCTGAACAACTACATACATGACATTTCCACTTAGATGTGTAATAAACATCTTAAATCTATAATGTCCTGTATATTCTCCCTGAATGCTGATCCATGTCACAGCTTTCCAATCTCAACTGATGAAAACTATTCCTCTGGCTGTTTAAGCCAAAAACCTGGGAGAAACTCTGACTCCCCTTTTCTCACATATCACACTTAACCAATAAATTTGTTAGCTCTATCTACAAATACCCAGAAATCAACCATTTCTCATTCACCTTTAATGCCACGTACCTGGTTTAAGTCATCATCGTGTGATTACTGTAATAGCATTGTAACTCCTACTCTCTGGCTCCTTACAAACTATTAAAAGACAACCCAAAATAAATCTTTTTTTTTTTTTTTTTTTTTTTTTTTTATTTTTTTTTTTATATCTTTTTATATTTATAGAGAGTAATTATTTTATCTTCAGTGCATATTTATTTTTATTTTACTTTTGACAGCTAGAGAGAGAGACAGAGACAGAGACAGCTAGAGAACCGAACTGTGGGAACTCCCCAGTTCAGCATGTGGGTCCGCCTGGGCCGGAGCCAGGATTCGATCCTCGGTCCTCGGGGCCTCAAAGCGAGCTCTCAACCCGCTGAGCCGTCCCGGCTTTCCCAAATCTTTTTTTTTAAAGATTTATTTTTATTGTTTTTTTGACAGAAGACAAGATAGACAGAAGAAGGGGGAGGGCCCAAAGCAGTCTCCATAGCTGTGTATCATTAGTTTTAGATATAGTTTCACTCCACAGGTAGGCGCAGGGCTGCACAGGGCAGGAACCAAGCCAGCGTTTCCTACATGGACCCTGGCAAGAACTGAACTGGGGGCACATTAGCTGGGGCTGGGATTTGATCCTCAGATTGCAGGGCTGTAAAGCGAGCACTAAACCCGCTGAGCCATCCTGGCACCCCCCAGAATAATCTTTTAAAAGTCAGATCCTGTAATTCTTTTGATTAAATCTGTCTACTGTCTTACTACCTCTCCCAAAGGCCCTATAGCAGGGGTGGCGAACCTTTCGGTGATTGAGTGCCAAAGTTTATGAAATAAGAGTATACTCGCTTGACTCACGTGCCAACCCATTGAGATAGAGGTACTGATTATTTTTATGTCTATAAGAGCATAAACAACAATTTTTTAAATAGTATTCACAGCTTGGCATGCCGTAATAATTGCTCCATGTGCCACTTTGGGCACGCGTGCCATAGGTTCGCCACTCCCGCCCTATAGGATCCACTCCTATTTTATCTATATTCTCTCTCCATCCCTTACTTCACTTGGGCCATATAGACCTCCTTCCTGGTCTTCCTCAGACATACACGGCATGCTCCTGTTTCAGGCTTTTGTATTTGCTATTTTCTGAACCAAGAACTCACTTTTTCTCAGACATCTGAATAGTACAGTCCCTTACCTTCTTCAGATCTTTTAACTCAAATGTTACCTACATAGCCATTCCATTTTAAACTATCTGCACAGCCCTTAGGAAATTCCATACACACCTTCCCTTATGCTTCTCTCCTTAGCACTGACCACCATTTAACACTGTATGTTTATTGTTGGTTCCTCCACAATACAATGGGAGCCCCATGAGCACAGAGTTTGTTCCCGTTTTTCCTCCCCCACCCTCAATTTATAAGTTCACAGGTTAGAACAGTGCCTTGCAGATAGCAAGTGTCCAATAAATGCTTGTTCAATGAAAACAACAAAGAACTGCTAACCTAAGCATCATTTACCAATATGGCACATTAGACAAATTATTCTAGAAAAATCTCTGCTTCTAAGTAATTATACGGCCTAACTATTCAAACTAAAGAGTGGTAGAAAAGTCCAGAAAATAGTAAGTGTATTTATATTCCCTGTATCACAAGGACCTTCCCTAAGACTAGTTAAAAACCACAATATCTAAAAACTAGAAGCAATTTAGACAGGCAGGAATCCAGCATCACCACCACCACTCAGGAACTTGTTAGAAATGTACTCAGGCCTCAACCCAGACTGACGAATCAGAAACTCTGCCACAGTAGTCGCCGTCACAGCTAGCATTAAGTCTGTTCCTACCTCCGATGAAGGAGCTGATCCAAATGATGTCAGAGGCTTATTCCATGCACTGACTGACGGTGGCTGTGGTGGACTAATGGGACCTACTGAAGAGAAGTCACAGAAAATATGATCATTAAAGTTAAGAAGCGAATAATCAATAATCTATCTATCCCTTTCTTTTATTATCTAGACACTAAAACAATGTCTTTTCACATCATATTTGACTTGAAGTCCCCCCAACAATGTTTACTGCTCTTCTTTATCAACATAAAATACTGTCCATAAAATAAAAGTATAACACACTTGTTTCAGAACCAAAGGTTTTAGGAAAGTGAAGAAAAAATAACTAGTATTGCTTCCCACAAAGAAAAAGGAGATGGCTAGAAACAAACATACTGACAATATAAGTAAAATTTAAAACAAACCTCAATACTCCCATGCAATGCCCCACCCCTCACTTCGTTGTTGCACTTACATTTCTTGGAGATGTCATTCAGCACAGCTGGTGGAGCCACCTTGTTGTCCCATAATTCAGCTGTAAGAGTACCATGTGACTGGGAAGTCTGGATGGATTTTCCTGTGGCTACATAATCTGTGCCATTAGGTGTTTGAGCTGAAGGCAGTCTAATCGAAGGTGGTGGCTGTTTTGAAGACTGTGTTGTAGTCTGCAGTGGACTCTGGACTGGTTTGTGAGTCTGTCCCTGAGTTTGGACTGGGGCAGTGGGGCCTGTGACTGTGACTGTGACTGTGACTAGAGCTGGAGCTGGGATTGGGGCTGGGGCTGGGGCTGGGGCTGAATTGGCTGGGGCAGTTGGGGCTGAATTGGCTGGAGCAGTCGGAGCTGAGTTGGCTGGAGTTGGAGCTGAAGCTGGTGCCAGGGCAGAAGCAAGAATGGGAATTGAGGCTGAGGCAAGGATGGGGACAGGGGCTGGGGAAGAAGATGAGGCAAGGATGAGGGTTGGAGCTGGAACTGAAGAAGAGGCTATGGCTGTAGCTGAGGTGGAGGTTGGAATTGGAGCTGAGGCTGACACTGGGAGTGGAGTGGATGTTGAAGTTAGGACTGGAGCTGTGGCGAGGGCTGGAACTGGAGCTGGGGTGGAGGATGGAACTGGAGCTCCAGCTGAGGCTGGACCTGGAGCTGAAGCTAGAGCTGGAGACGGAGACTGTGCTTGCTGGGTGCCTGTAGCCTGTTTTTTGGCAAATCTTGGAGGAAGCTTAGAAGTCTGACTTCTCCCTTTTTCATTTGCATTCTTTTTGTTCCAGACCTTAACAAATTGGTAGATATCATTTTAGTCAAAACAGCTAAAAGCAACAATCTATGAATACAATTTCTAAAAAAGCTATTAACTGCTAATTTAGCACCTTTACTTTTCAAAATAGGCAATTCACAGATCAAAAATGTCAGTGCTCCTAACGAGATTTTAAATTATGAGAAGTCAAGAAACTACCAGGGGAAAAAGACAAATTATATAGGATATAAAAACATTGCTATTTTTATCTTCCTAAAAAATAATAAATAAATGACTTTGAAAAATATGCTCCCAAAGGTTATATTCAGTTGAACTCAACATTACCAGCCACACATTTCCTGTGTTTCCTGTTTGAGGCCTTCTTATCTATTAGTGAGTTTTTTTATCACTATGATATATATCAGGGGTGGCCAACTTTTCTGTATATAAGATCTACTTTTTATCTTAAAAGTGTGTCGCGATCGACTTGTTGTCATACATTATAAAACTGCTCTTTTACATTCCCACTCATCCTTTCAATTCGTCGCATCACTGTGTTTCGAGACAATTGTAGATCTTGAATTGCAGCAACAATTTCACTCTTGTTCTTAAAATCGTTAAAAAGTGAATCTGACATTTCCAAAAAAATTTCCTTTACAAATTCACCGTTGGAAAATGGCTTACATTGTTTTGCTAAGAGATAGC
>PVKE010001202.1:0-10181 GCA_004027555.1 Craseonycteris thonglongyai | reverse complement strand
GGATACTTGTTATGTAAAGCTATAAAATGTCTCTCCAGATTACCCTTTTTAGCAATGGCTACTGAGGTAAGGCATATTAAACAACAACATTTATCATTCACCATTGTAAAAAAGTAATCAAGTTCCCATTCTTCATTGAAGTGGTAAGTTTTCAATTTTTTCGGTTTACTACTCATGTTCATGGGTATACTAGAATGCAAAGAAATATTACAATTTAAAGAATAAATATTGAATTAAATATTTTCCTAGAAAATTCAAAAACTCATGAACTGCGGCAATTATCTCCGCTACATTGAGAGAAATAGTAACAATACTGCATATTACGATCAGGGACAACAATACAAGTATATTAAAATCTAATATAGATATATTCAAATTTACAAGTTACAATATATTTATTACGGTTTACAATACTGACTTCTTAATTTAAATAGAATTATTGTTATTCCTAATATATTTGTAATACTGTCCCTTATTTTTCTCTCAGTGTAACGACCACAGTTTAGAGATCTGTTGCCGAGAATGCTCACTTACCAAGTAAACGGATAGGTAAGAAAAGCAATTTAATTTAAAACAAAGAAAAGGTACTTACATTTTAAACAGAAGAAAAATTGAAACTCAACGTGGTCACCGAGGATAAATAATACTGATTGATAATAATACTGTTAACACGAAAGAAAAGAAGCTACCGTATGACACTACCAAATATTCAAGCTAACTGACTTGTGTTCTTCGATGAGTCGAGTCCTAACTGTTGCGTTCACACGTTGCGTCCGGTGACAAGTGTAATACATAAGTCAAAATGTATTGTCTGGGTGGGCGGAGATCACAGTGTCAGGCTGTCAGAATTCTAGGAATTTATGACCTTGGCAAATTCCCAGAATGCATTAAACTACTGCTAGAAAGTGTTGTCTTCTACAATTGCTTCAAAGTCCATGGTACACGTAATTCTACCCCAGACATTGCGAGCGATCCACGATCGACCAAAATTGGCCTCGTGATCCACCGGTTGACCGCGATTGACTTGTTGGCCACCCCTGATCTGTATGTTCTACTTATTTTTAACCTCTGTCAGCATTTTGCAAAATGAAAGTTGGGGTTGATTTAAATGAAGTAACTTATCTTGACTCATACTACACATTTAAATGAACTAATTTAGATTACAACACAAACTTTATATATACAGCAAAAATCTGCAATTATTTAGATCACGCCAGTTGTGTTTGCTAAGTTTCCAAGATAATTTAAAATTAACTCTAACATGAAGATGGGGCAAATAAAATTACTAATATGGGAACACAAAAAATGTTGAATTAGACAGTCTATTCTAAGGCAAACAGTGATTATATTCTTTTGAAAATTTAATCTTAATTTTAGTTAAAAAACAGTGTAAAGTTATAAAAATCAACTAATTCTGAACACTTGAACAATAAATACAGCCTTGACTTTACAGGTAGATAGTAACCTTAACATTTGTTCATATGTTTTGGGTAACAATTGAAATAACTAGCAACAAACTGAAAGACTAAACCTGTATGATCTGTTCTTCCTTCTTTCTGCGTTCCTCATCCTGTAAACGTTTTTGTTGTTTTTTGGATACCACCTCAGTAAAACCATCATCATTCAAATTTGATTGTGGGTCTTCAACTACTGTTACTTCAGGATGATCATCAATTATAACAACACCTATGGATAAGGAAAAATATTAAAAATATATTTTTTTCAACTGAAAAGATAAATAGAAATGTTTAGTCTAATAGTGATTGAATAAGAAAAAAAGACAAGCAAACATCCAGTTCTAATAACTCACAGTATATATAACCCATTTCTTACACCATAACATAGCTATTTATTAACTTAAAAAGATTTTATAAGGTTAAAAAAGTACTAAAACTATCTTTGAATGACTTTTTTTTTTTTTAATTCTTACAACTTATCATGTCTTGTCTTTGTCCTATGACTCAGAGGGTATAGGTTGACCATGTCCAACCATGTCCTCAGACATGATGCCAGGCACATGCACCTTAAAAAAATTTTTTTTTAATTAATTTTATTATTTTTTTTATATTTGATATCCCCTTCCCATGCTCCCCAGCCCTCCCACCCACCTCCTCCCCACACCCCCAAGCAACCACCAAACCACTGACTGTGTTTATGAGTTTTTGTTTCTTTGTTACTTTAAATTTTATATTCCACCTGAGAGTGAGGTCATATGTTTCTTTCTTAAGTCTGACCTATTTCACTTAAGATCTTCTCAAGGTTCGTCCAAGTTGTCACAAGTTGCTGTATTTCATCTTTTCCTATTGCTGAGTGGTATTCCATTGTGTAAATGTACCACAAATTCTTTATCCAGTCATCTACCAAGGACACTTTGGTTGTTTTGACAACTTGGCCACTGTGAACAGTACTGCGATGAACATTAGGGTACATATAGGGTGTCTCAAAATTCATGCAAGATTTGAATTTTGCGTCATTTGTGTGGTAGTGTTGCCAATGGAAAAAAAAGACAGCGTGACAGCGGACGGTTCAGGGTTATTAAAAATGGAGCGCTACGCGAAAGAACAATGCGTTTTCATTGTTGAGCAATAAAAATTTATAATTTTTAATTATAAACCTGTGTTTTCTATCAAAATTACCTCTTGCATGAATTTTGGGACACCCTTTATATCTTTGCAGATTAAGGTTTCCAGGTTTTTTGGGTAGATGCCCAGGAGAGATTGCTAGGTCATATGGCAATTCCATTCCTAGTGTTTTGAGGAATCTCCATACTGCCCTCCATAGTGGTTATACCAATTTACATTTCCACCAGCAGTGTATGAGGGTTCCTTTTTGTCCACAGCCTCTCCAGCACTTGTTCCTTGTCTTGTTGATTATAGCCATTCTAACAGGTGTGAGGTGGTATCTCATTGGGGTTTTAATTTGCATCTCCCTAATTGCTAGTTAAGTATTTTTTTTCATTTATCTGTTGGCTATATGTCTTCAGGGAGAGGTGTCTGTTTAGGTCTTCTGCCCATTTTTTAATTGGACTGTTTTTTTGTTGTTGAGTTGTATGAGTTCTTTATATATTTTAGGTATTAGCCCCTGATCTGAGGCATTGTTTGCAAATATATTATCCCATTTGGTTGGTTTCCTTTTTACTTTGTTGATGGTGTCCTTTGCTGTATAGAAGCTTTTTAGTTTGATATAGTCCCATTCATTTAATTTTGCTTTTACTTCCCTTGCCTTTGGGGTCAAGTTCATAAAGTGTTCTCTGAACGCTGGGTATATAAGTATAGTACAGATGCTCTCTTCTAAGCACTTTATTGCTTCGGGGCTTATGTGGAGGTCTTTAATCCACTGAGTTAATTCTGGTATATGGTGAGAGTTCACAGTCCAGATTTATTCTTTGTTATGTGACTTTCCAATTTTCCCAGCGCCATTTAATAAAGACTTTCTTCCATTGTATATTTTTTGCTCCTTTGTCAAAAATTATCTGTCCATATATTTGTGGGTTTATTTCAGCGTTTTCAATTCTGTCCCATTGGTCTGTATGTCTATTTTTCTGCTAGTACCTAGCTGTTTTAATTACTGATGTCTTGTTGTATAAACTGAAGTTGGGGAGTGTGATGCCTCCAGCCTTAATTCTTTTTTCGAAGGAGTGCTTTGGCGATTTGGGGTCTTGTGTGCTTCCAAATGAATCTAAATGGTTTTTTTTCCATTCTTTCTCAAAAGAATGTCTGTGGAATTTTTATTGGAATTGCATTAAATCTGTACATTGCTTTGAGTCATATGGTCATTCAACTATGTTTCTTCTTCCCATCCACGAACATGGAATATCTTTCCACTGCTTTGTATCTTCGATTTCCTTTAATAGCATCTCATATAGTGTTCTGTGTATAAGTCTGTCACCTTTGTTAAGTTTATTCCTAAGTATGCAATTATTTTTGTTTTGATTGCAAACAGTACCATTTTTCTCATTTCCTTTTCTGAAGTTTCATTATTTGCACATAAAAATGATGTAGATTTTTGTACACTGATTTTGTATCCTGCAACTTTATTATATTCATTTATTATCTGTAAGTTTTCTGGTGGGGTCTTTAAGGTTTTCTATATAAAGGATCAATTGTCTGCAAAAAGTGACAGTTTAACTTCTTCATTCCCAATTTGGATGCCTTTTATTTCCTTTTCTTACCTAATGGCTCTGGCTAGAACTTTCAGCACTATGTTGAATAGCAGTGTCTCGTTCCTGATTTTAGAAAAAAAGTTGCAGTTTTTCCCCATTCAGTATAACATTTGCTGAGGATTTATCATATATGTCCTTTATTATATTGAGGTGCTTTCCTTCTATACCCATTTTATTAAGTGTTTTGATCATAACTGGATGTCGTATTTTGTTGAATGCTTTTCCTGCATCAATTGATATAATCATGTTTTTTATCTTTTATGTGGTGTATCACATTGATCAATTTGGGAATGTTGAATTATCCTTGTGCCTCTGGGATGAATCCCACTTGATCATGATATATAATCTTTTTAATGCATTGTTGTGTTCTATTTGCTAGTATTTTGTTGAGAATTTTTACATTGGTGGTCATCAGAGATATTGGTCTATATTAGTCTTCTTTTCTTGATTAGGGTAATGGCCTCATAGAATAAGTTGGGAAGTATTGCCTCTTCTTTAATTTTTTGAAAAAGTTTGAGGAGGATAGGTGTTAGTTCCTCTTTGAATGCCTGGTAAAACTCTTTAGCGAGATCATCTGGTCCTGGATTCTTGCTTTCGGGGAGGTTTTGGATGATTGTTTCAATTTCCTTAGTGTTGATTGGTCTGCTTAGATTATCCAGTTCTTCTTGATTCAGTCTAAGTAGACTATATGTTTCTAAAAACTGTTCATTACTTCTAGGTTGCAAGATTCATAGTATGCAAGTATGATCCTTTGTATTTCTGTGGTATCTGTTGTAATTTCCCTCTTTCATTTCTAATTTAAATGATTTGTGGGTTTTCTCTTTTTCCCTTGGTGAGCCTAGAGAGGGATTTATCAATTTTATTGATTTTTTTCAGAACCAGCTCTTTGTTGCATTCATTTTTTCTATTCTCTATTTCATTTAGTAGTGCTTAATTTTTATTATTTCCTTCCTTCTGCTGGCTCTGGGTGTTCTGTTCTCCTTTTTCCAGTTCTTACAGATGTGTTAATTAGGTTGTTTATTTGTGATTTTTCTTGTTTCTTGGGATAGGCTTGTAGTGATATAAATTTCCCTCATTACTGCTTTTGCTGCATGACAGTAATTTTGGTATGTTGTGTTTTCACTGTTATTTGATTCTATGTATTTTAAATTTTCTTTTATTTCTTTTTTGGTCCAGTCACTTTTTAATAAGATGTTGTTTAATCTCCATGTGTGTGGTCTTTCCTGCTTTCTTTTTGTAGTTGATCTCCAATTTCAAAGCTTTGTGATCAGAGAATACACTTCTTAAATTTGCTGAGGCTAGCTTTATGTCCCAGCATGTGGGCTATTCTTAAGAATGTTCCATGTGCACCAGAAAAGAATGCAGAGTCCTGTGTTGTAGGATGGAATATCCTAAAAATGTTCACTATGTCCAATTGCTATAATATATCATTTAAAGCTGATATTTCCTTACTAATTTTCTATTTGGATGTGGTCCATGGCTGTCAATGGGGTGTTTAAATTCCCTATTATAATTGTGTTTTTGTCTGTTTCTTTTAGATCTGTTAGTAGTTGCTTTGTAAATTTTGGTGCTTCTTTGTTGGGGGTATATATGTTAATAAGTGAAATATCTTCTTCTTATATTGTCCTCTTTATCATTATGAAATATCCACCTTTGTCTCTTGTTATCTTTTTGGTCCCAAAGTCTGCTTTGTCAGATATAAGTATGGCTATACCTGCTTTTCTCTGGGTTCCAATTGCTTGGAGAATTTTTTTCTACCCTCTTACTTTGAGTCTGGTTTGTCCCGCTGGCTGAGGTGTGCCTCTTATAGGCAGCAGAAGGTTGGTTTTTGCTCTTTGATCCTAATGTAAATGGACTGAACTCACCAATAAGACACAGAGTAGCAAATGTCTTTTTCTCTTAAGCAATATAGTGGTAATATACTTAAAAAAATTTTTAATTGCTCTATAATCCTATTCAAATCACTTAACCTCTACCTCTCCCAGTCTCAGCTCTGCACTGTGCTATAAAGACTCACATAGTACGTTATCTGGTTTTCATTTAATCATTCCAAGAGGCAGGTATTATTACTACTGGTTTCCATTTTCAATGGATTTAAGCTAAGCTCCGAGAGGCTGATTTGCTAGGTGAGATGCCAACTAGACAAGCTGGTCTTATTACTCTTAATGCCTCTATTTTGTAGACCATTGTCTACAATGTGTAGTTGTTAAAAACGATGTATATGAGTATGTGAAAGTCCACGTAATCATAGGCTGACCAGCTGTACTGTTTTACACAGTAAACAATGGTAATGTCCCATTTTGAATGGCATATCTGGTCAGCCTAGTCTCACTGGATTAAATTCAAGCTATCAGTAGGATGACAATATGTACCATTTGAAATGAGACAGTACCGTTGTTTTCTGTCCCATTTGAAACAGCACATCTGGTCAGCCTAATGCAATCAAAGTGTACACATCAAAAAAACGAACAGATGAATAATTCCACTTACTGTCCAACTAACAATTATTCTTTGTATCTTGTTAAAATTATCATATATCCCAGTGAGTAGAATAAACTTAGATCTATTAAACAGTATTAAAAGAAGTTAAAAGTTCAGGGGACGCTGGGATGGCTTAGTGGGTTGAGCGCTTGCCTTATGGCAGCAGGGTCCAAGGATCCAGTCCCAGCCCATGAGGACTCATATGCTGAAATGGAGCTTGTTTTCCATACAGGAGGATCCCTAGTTTGGTTCCCGCCCTGTGCTGCCCGTATGGAATGAAATTATGTTGGAACTGATGATGTGTGACTGTGGGGACTACTCTGGGCTCTCCCCCTTTTCATTGTCTTTGTCTATCTCTGTCTAACAATAAAACAAATCTTAAAAAAAAAAAAGTTCAAGAAACCGGATGGCTCACCAGGTTAAGCACTTGCTTTGCAGCCCTGGGGAATGAGGATCGAATCCCAGGCCTGGCCTGTGTGGACCCATATGCTAAACTGGGGTGTGCTTCCCATGCGGGAGGGCCCCCAGTTTGGTTCTTGCCCTCCAGTTAGGCTCCTGGCTCGAGGGGGCATGCCTCCCATGTGGGAGGTCCGGAGCCCAGTACCTTCCCTGCATGGCCCCCACCCACCTGTGTGGAAATAAACCATATTGAAGACTGATGATGCTCAACTATGGAGACTGCTCTGGGCCCTCCCCCTTCTCTCTGCCTCTGTCAAAAACAATAGGGGAAGCCGGGATGGCTCAGTGGGTTAAGTGCTCACTTTGCAGCCCTGGGGACCGAGGATCGAATCCCGGCCCCAGCCCATGCAGACCCATATGCTGAATGGGGGAGTGCCCCCAGTTCGGTTCTCACTGGGGTGAGACCCCGGCCCAGTTCCTGCCCTGTGCAGCCCTGAGCCTACCTGTGGAATAAAACTATGTGGAAAAACCAATGATGTGCAACTGTGGAGACTGTTCTGGGCCCTCCCCATTCTCTCTGTATCTCCGCTCTCTCTTTCTCTCTCTCTGTCAAAAACAATAAAAATAAATCTTTAAAAACAAACAAAAAAAACCAATAAAATAAATCTTAAAAAAAAAAAAAAGTTCAGGTGATGTGATCTGTGAAGGTATAATGTCTATACAACAAATATAAGAAATGGGTGAGACAAATAATTTTTCATATTTTAACTTTATAAACAATATAGGTTTTAATTGGGGAACACATAATAAAAATCGATAGTTGCTTGGGAATGATACATATATGATTCAGAACAGTGATAACTTGTGAGAGATAGCAAGAAGATATGATCAGGGCTTGGTCTCAAAAAATCTACCTGCAAACAATTCTTTTTAAATACATAAAAATTTGTACTTATGCAAATACTGATAGGCAAACAAAAATAGCTTTCACACTTTAACAACCTGTTACTGTTTTTCTAATAAAAGCCTGATTTATTCTGAATTACCTGTGGCACTTCTGTGTTTTAAATCCTTTAAATAATTAACTCTGTAAAATGGAGCATATGCTCACATCAATGAAAGGTCTTAGTTAGACATTTCAAAGGATGCTGTGTGTGCACTCCATTATTTTAGAATGGTGAAGACATCTCTTCATAAATCTAAATTCTTCTCAAGTTTTTCACTTTGATTAAAAAGTATGTGTGTAAAGCTTATATTCATAGTCATGCCGTCATTCATTATTTTAATTTTCTTACCCAAGAGTTTCTTTCGAATCTTTTGAAGAACTAGTCCAATCAATTACATATAGTCCAATCAATTACATGTAGCATTACGGAAATTTGAATAATACTTTATTTTCAACACCCTTTTCTTGCCTGGTGCTTTGTAACATTTTGGGCTGAAGAGATATTACTTGACAAATGTCATTAGGAAAATCACCTAGAGAGTACTAAATGAAATTTGACTTTAATGAGTTAAAGCAAATAGCTCAATTTACATCACTGATTCAGAAAAATAGTTTTTACCTTTTATTATGTCTTAATCCAATAATGTAATACTTTGGGAAATTTCTACTCCAAAAGCTCTCTGGAAGAAGGAAAATCAGTAAACAAATATTTGGGAAGGCAAATATACCATGTTTTGTGGACTTTTGTAATCTTCACTTGTCTTTTCCAAATGTGGTTATCTAGATTGGTACTAGTCTCCTCTCCTGGACCACAGCTTCCTCTGGACTTTCCAACTTTGACATCATTAACAATTTGAGCTGGATGTCTTGTGCACTGTAGAATGTTTAGCAGCATCCCTGGCCTATATCCACCAAGATGTCAGTAGCATCCAGCCCCTGTATAAACCACTGGTCTAGAAATAATGCCAAGGCTCAGGGCCCAAATCAAGTTTACTATGTATAAATAACCATTAACTAGGTAAAAGAAAACTCTCATCTACATCTCTTAATCCTGAAATAACAGAACCTAACCTAAGTTCCCCATTAATATTACCTGGTCCTAACTTAGTAAATCTCTCAATTTTATTCAGTATATCCAATTTAAGTTTCAATGAATGAATGGCAAATAGCCCAATTTTATAGGATGTGTCTACTCATAATCTAACTTTCATATCAAGTAGTTTCTTACTGCCTGTGTTATTCTTTGCATTTAATATCCTATCACTTCATGGCTTTCTGAAAAGTTTTTATCCGTAGCAATACTGCCTCCCATACTAAAAATTTATTATCCTTTATTTACTAGATCTTACATACCAATTTTATCAAGGTCACAACTCACTTAACATTTTTTTTCATTTGAGACACAGCATATTTACACACATGTAATTTTAGTTCAAATTATATCAGGTTAGTGATTCATAATCAGCCTCTATCTCTACCTTGTAGGCGTAACTCTTTCCTTCTTTGATAGCTTCTTTATTTATAGCACCTACCTCAATGTAACAAAATGAAAGATGGATAGATACATGATTGATACATTATAGACAGATAAAAGGAAACCTAAGACGTACTTGCATAGTTGTTGAGATCAAACTGTGACAGAGCATCCACTTTCTCTTTGGGTTTCTTAGGGCCTGGTTTAGGATCTTCTCTTTTTTTTCCTGTGGAATCTTTGGAGTTCTTTTGTCCTGTACCATTAGGTACTCCTTCTAGGTGTTGGGTAGAGCTGCCATTGACAGGATCAACACCAGTTGTGCCTGCTGACTGGTCATCAAATAGCCTACAAAATAATAACTTGAGATATTATTACCTCCACATTTGAAAACAAAAAAAATGCTTTTTACTGGCAGTCTTTAAAGTTCAGTGTAGGAATGAATAGCAGTAGGATGGAAGACTAACTCAAGCCCAGAAAGTGTTGGTGATTTGTTGAGTACAATTTCACTAAAACTGAGCTTCCCAGTGAAGGACAGAATAACTCCCTAGAATAGTTCTTTCCAGCAATTAAATTCTAGAATTCTAATCATTCCCTAAAGTTGTGTCCATCCTATCATGTTATAAATAACTGAGTTAATCAACATTGTTTATAGCATGAAATTTCTGTGATGCAAGCTAGTCCAATGTATTCACTGCTGGATCTTCTCCATAAGAGGGCAG